>PVJS01010260.1:0-48466 GCA_004027185.1 Glis glis | reverse complement strand
TATGAACATGGGTATGCATATATTACTGTAGTTTTCTAGTTTCAATCCCTTTGGTATGATACCCAGTAGTGGTATAGCCGGATCATATGGTGGATCCATTCCCAGTTTTCTGAGGAATCTCCACACTGATCTCCACAGTGGTTGAACTAGTTTGCAATCCCACCAACAGTGTAGAAGAGTCCCAATTTCCCCACATCCTCGCCAACATTTGTTGTCGTTTGACTTCTTAATGCTTGCCATTCTAATTGGGGTTAGATGAAATCTTAGAGTAGTTGTGATTTGCATCTCCCTGATTGCTAATGAGTTGAACATTTTTTCATGTATCTATTGGCCATTTGTATCTCTTCTTTCGTGAAGTATCTTTTCATTTCAGTTGCCCACTTCTTGATAGGGTTGTTTGTTTTCTTAGTGTAAAGTCTTTTAAGTTCTTTGTATATGCTAGATATTAGACCTCTGTCAGAGGGATAGCTTGCAAAGATCTTCTCCCATTCTGTAGGCTTTCTCTTTAAGCTCTTGATGGTTTCCTTTGATGAGCAGAAGCTTTGTAGTTTAATGCTATCCCACTTATTAATTCTTGTTTTAATTTCCTGTGCTTTGGAGGTCCTGTTGAGGAAGTTTCTACCTGTGCCTATATGATGGAGTGTTGGACCTATGGCTTCTAATAATTTCAGTCTCTGTTCTAACTTCCAAGTCTTTGATCCATCTCGAGTTGACTCTTGTGCAGGGTGAGAGGTAAGGATTCAGCTCCATTTTTCTACAGGTAGATAACCAGTTTTCCCAGCACCATTTGTTGAAAAGACTGTCCTTTCTCCAATGTATGTGTTTGGCACCTTTGTCGAAAATCAATTGAAAGAAATCAAAGATCTTAGAAGATGGAAAGATCTCCCCTGCTCTTGGATAGGCAGAATAAATATTATCAAAATAGCCACCCTGCCAAAAATGATCTACATAGTCAATGCAATCCCTATCAAAATACCAACATCATTTTTCACAGAGCTAGAAAAATCAGTCATTAATTTCATATGGAGAAACAAAAGACCCAGAATAGCCAAAGCAATTCTCAGCAATAAGAACCATGCAGGAGGCATCACAATTCCCGACTTCAAATTATACTACAGAGCTATAGTAATAAAATCATGGTATTGGCACAAAAACAGACACATAGACCAGTGGAACAGAATAGAAGATACAGAAACAAGTCCACAAACTTGTTGCTCGGAATTATACTGGCCCCGGAAGTAAAGTATGTAACTGTTCAGACAAAGGGCTTATAGAAAACCATGCTTCATTTCTCTATGTATGCACCCCACTTTGTCAGAGTGGGTATTTGGGCTATCTCTGTCCAGTGGGTCCTAGTCTAGGACCTCAGCAAACCTTCAATAAGTAAGTGCCTATTAGAGTTAGCTATAGAATGGCCCCTTAAAGAGCTCATAATTTGGTGTTTGGAGTTGATGTAATTGAATCTTGAGGATTTTAATCCCAGCAGTGGATAAATCCATTGTAATGGATTTATTTGGGTGGCAGCCTAGTCTGGTAGGGTGTGGCTGAAGGGGGTGGTTCCCTGGGGCTGCGGCCTTGGGGATTATATACGGTTCTTCCTCCCCCTGCTTGCTTTATTGCTTCCAGCCTCCATGATGTGAGGAGCAAAGTCCATGTACTCTCCCTCTCTCCACTTCCTGCCACCATGCCCTGAGATCTGCAGTCTTCGGCTTCACATGGGCTAAAGAGTGAGCACATAAGTCTTACTTCCTCTAAATTACATGGTCAATCTTTTAGATTATAGCTGTAAGAATTCTGATATATATATATATATATATATATATATATATATATATATATATAGTGCCCCATATTCTCAGAGTTTGGGCTATCCCTGTCTGGGGGTTCCAAGTCCAGGACCTCAGCTAACCTTCAATAGGGTAGGTGGTCTGCACCATCACTGACCCAGTACTCATAATGGGTTCACAAGCTAATAGGGCAGCATATATGGCTGATAATTGTTTCTCGATGAGAGAGTAGCACGCCTCTTCTTTCCATAGCTCTGACCAAAATCCAATTGGGCTATTCCTAGTGACTTGGAGACTGCATGCAACTGCTTCTAACTCTGTAAGAGAATCAGAGATTAGCATAATATCATCAATACAAAAGTACAAGCATAGAGCCTCAGGCTTCTGTTAATAGGCTAAATCCAGTGCCACCTGACTGTGATACAAGATGGGACTATGCAGGCATCTCCGGGGCAATACCAAAGAGTTTCATTTCCATTCTTCCCAGGTAAAAGCAAACTGTTCTTGAATTTTACAGGATAATGTCAATAGAGAAAACTGTCCCAGCTCATGTGACAGACAATCCTCCCAATCCTTCAACTCTGAAATGTTGGGTACCACTGCATGCAAGAGTTGTGTCACTTTAAATCCCGATAGCCCACTATCATAAGCCAGGAACCTTGAGGTTTTCACACTGTCCATACAAGAGAGTTGGATGGGGTATGAGCCAGGCAGATTACACATGCCTCTTCTAGCTTTAGTATCTTTTGTCCAATTTCTTCATGCCCCCCTGGCAACTTGTACTGTTGTTCATTCACAATCCTTGTGGCCTGTGGGAGTTGCAAGGGAGCATGATGGGATGTCCTCTGGTAATGGTCTTTACCACATCACCTGTAGCTGGTATTTTCCAATAGTTGTTTGCATAGTCAATCCATATAACATGTCCACCCCCAGGATGTACTCAGCTATGGGAGATACATACACATCATGCTGCTTAGGAAGCAAACATTTCATTCCCAAAATCATGGGGACACACAATGAGATGGTCCCCAATAACCCTCTGCAGCCATGGGTCTGGTAAATTTGTACAGGTGGTCAAAAAGGAGGGTGCTGTCTGTTTTGTATCAGTTAGTGCCAGGACACATTGCACATTGTGGGGGGACCAGAAAATAGTCAGTTACACATATGGCCTCATGTCAACTGGTTCCCCCTCTAACTGGGTACCTTGGCCAAGTCCCTAGTCTGGGAGAAAGTCAGCTACATACATCTCTCAGGGCAGCTGCAGAGGTAGCTTCCCTCCAAGCCCCAGCCCCACCTTCCACAGTCTGCACTGGCAGCCTCATGGACTCCTTCAATCCTCCTGGGGGTTGCAGTCCCCTTAAGCTTCCTGGCATGGGGTTGGGTGAGGGGCCTGCAGGTTCTGTTCATACTGGTCACCTCTTCCCCCCACCGAGCTCTGCTCTGGCAGTGCCAGGGGCCCAGCTGTTGTGGCTCCAACACTCTTAAAGTCTTCCAGATTTCTTCTGACTGGGGATGTACATCATCCCAATCCTTTGATGGGGTCCACACAGTCAGATAGACTACTACTGGGAACTACAGGGAGGCCCAGGAACACATCTCCTCCACCCTAGGTTGTTCCTCCTGGGGATGCTCCTCCAGAGGGGCGCTGGAGGCCCTCATCTTATCCTGCCAACTATGCCAATTGTCAGGGGCCAGCTGTGGTTGCAGGAGAGGTTTCCACAGTGAGATCCCCAGCAAGAAGAATGCATGCAGAGTCAACATCCAGAGGAGAAAATCAGCAGCTTTACTTTACAGACCCATCCCTAATATAGGGTTCTGGTCAAAATGGCACAGGTCATACCAGTGTAATGTGTGCATTCATGTTGCATATTACTTAGTCATGCTTATAAAACTATCTACACTTCTGTAGCTATGCAGAATGACCTGCCTAGTCATTCTTACATAACCAAATGCTCACCTTTGGCTGTGTGGGATGAGCGGGGTCATCTATGGCTAGGCACGGCTAGTGAGTCATGTCCTCACCACTGGCCTATACTTCACCTGGGCCCACAGATACTGACCAATGTCATGGTCACTTAACCATCAGCTTGGTTAAAAATAGTTTCAAAATGCAGCATAATATAGTGTTAGACATGCTGGAATGGAGAATAGGAGCCATGATTTAACTGAGGGAGAGGTGTTCCAGAAAGCTGAATCCCCCCACTTCAAAATTTTGAGATTAATGTTGAAATTCAGATGGCTGATTTGAAGAACACAAAGGAGTAACACGGAATGCTCCTGAAGTATTGGGACATAATTGAATTACTTTGCATTTTCATTTGCAAAGTAAGCAGTTCTTATTTGTACCTTTTATATTCTCTAACAAGACTGAAAAACATTAGCAGGACCAGAAAACTTAGAAAAGAACTTTTGAAAAATTGCTTACAGTCAAATTGAGAAGGGTTTTGTTTTTTTTCTTCTGACAAGAACAATATAAGATAGAAAAAAGGATGGAGACTTCTAGAAAAAGTAAGTACGTTTCTCCTAATATAAGTGCTATAGAAAGAATTATTCAGTATGGGTTCATTATCCAGTGCATGTTAGTTCATAAGATTGTGTGATGCTTCATTATATCAGTGCAACTATTGTACTTCTGAGTAATAAAATTGAAAATAGTATAGGTTGATAATAAAATTAATGAAATTGGTAAGTCGGGAGTGGTGGCTTATACCTGCAATCCCAGTACCCCTAGGCTGAGACAGTAGGACCAGAGGTTTGAGGCTAGCCTCAGCAACTTAGCAAGACTGTTTCAAAAGTAAATTAATTAATTAATAAATAAATGAGCTTAGGGTGCAGCTCAGAGGTAAAATGCCCTCTGTGTTCAATTCTCAGCACAAAAATAAAATAATGAGATTAGTAAAAATCAAAGAGGGTGAAAAAATTCAATGAAAGAAGACCAAAGTTTTATGTCTGACTTAACATCTACTGATGTTATTTTCTTGGAAAGTAAATACTTGAAAATAGATAAACAAAAGCATAATGCATTAAAATTTTTATATTTTTGCATTAGAAAAATGTCATTTTCATGTCTATGTTTTTGTTGTATTGTGTGAAAAGTTTAATTGATATTGGAGACTATTGCTTTTGACTTATCAGTTAGGTCATTTTAGGGTGGATAGGAATGGAGAATATGCCACATCACTCTATATCCTTTAAGAGTAACTTTTCCTGGGAATAATGAAAGACATTTTTTCCTAGAGTGAAGACAATTTAGTCTCCATATATGAATTTATTTGTGCATCATTTCATACTTAATATAAATTGATTTAAATTTCTATTCACATGTAAATTTTTCATAACATTAAAACACTCACAGTTCATGATTTCTATACCATTTAATAACTTACAGTGTGCTGAATTCAATTTAATGTTTTGTGTTCCTATATTAGGTTTTGTGTTATGCTAATCACAAAGATAAATCATTATCCTCAAGTGGCTCACCTTCCAGTAAACTAAAAACCTAAAAACGTGGTTATGATATAAAATGAGCATTTGCATAATAAAAGTATGCAAAGTGCTTTTGAACATAGAAAAATTCAGCTATGTTGATTTTAAAACACAGGTTTTCTGTTTTTCTTTTTCTAATCTTTTGTTTATTAAAAAGGTAGAAAGCATGCTAGGCATGGTGGCACATGCCTGTCATCCCCATACCTGGGAGGCTGAAACAGAGGATCACAGGTTTGAAGCCAGCCTCAGCAACTTAGTGAGGCCGGCAGCAACTTAGACCAAGTTACAAAACAAAAAATAAAATCAGGCTGGGAGTGTAGCTCAGAGGTAGAATGTCCCCAGGTTCAATATCCAGTATCTAAAAAAAAAAAAAACAAAGTAACCAGGCAAGGTGGCACACACTTGTACACTTGTAATCCCAGTACTTGGGAGGCTGAGAACTGGAGGATCCAGGTTTGCAGCCAGCCTTGGCTACTTAGTGAGGCCCTCTGCAACTTAGTGAGACCCTGTCTCAAAAATAAAGAATTAAAAAAAAAAAATAGCCGGGCGTGGTGGCGCACTCTTGTAATCCCAGTACTTTGGGAGGCGGAGACAGGAGGAGGGGGTTTGCGGCCAGCCTCAGCTCTCTGGCTCTCTCTCTCTCCCTGTCCCTCTTTCTCTCTCTTTCTCTCTCCTTAGTGAGGCCCTCCGCAACTTCGTGAGACCCGGTTTCAAAATAAAGTATAAAAAATAGGGCCGGGGGCGTAACGCGGAGGTAGAACGCCCCTGCGTTCAATCCTCGGTACCGCAAAAAAAAAAAAAAAAATAGGGCTGGGGGTGTAGCTTGGAGGTAGACTGCCCCTGGGTTCAATTCCCAGTACCGCCAAAAATAAATAAATAAATAAATGAATAAAAATTAAAAATAAAAGTAAATAAATAAATAAAAATTTTAAAAAAGTTGTTACATATTATTAAGTGAGGAAAAACTTGATGATATTTTATTATTCAATTTGTATAAAATCTATATATCTGCTCTATGTATTTATGATTTCCAGTAATTCCATAACTGCAAAAACTGTATATAAGTTACCACCTATGCTCCCATCTCCTCCCAACACTAAAGAGACTGATTCTCAGAAAGGATGTAGAGCTCCCACAAGTGACATGGATTAGTCTGGGTTCAATCACAGAAACTGTTTAGATAGAAGAAGATGATAAAAATCAATCAAAGTGAAACCTCAAGTGAGAGAGATGTTACTACTGCCAACAGCTGTACGTCTAACTTGGGGAAAACAAAGAGGATGACTGCTGTTAGCCAAACCCAGAAGCTTGGAGGAGGTATCCACAGAGCTGAAGCATGGACATTTCAGGAAGATTCCACCAAGCCATGGTTGGTGTTCAGAGATGGCACCATGAAGCTCAGTCTGGGCATATCAGAACAAGATGGGAAACAGAACCAATGACTGTCTGCAGGGTAACCAAGAACAGTTTTAAAAAAGAAAAAAGCATGTCCTTATTTTATATTCTGTAAGCCATTTTCCCTGTAATTATAGCTATTCACAAAATATAACCAAGTAGAAAACAGCTGGTCAGTGAGAAATGAATTGAGAAATGTGTCAGTCCTACAATGAGAATATAGAAGGATAGATCTGGATCCAGCCAAGAGACAAATGTTTATAAGTCACTGAATTACTTACATACCTACTCGCTAAATATTTACATAATATCAAATATTTGAAGAACACAATGACAACAGATATATTGAAAAAGACATTTCTACTCTCCTTAAATATTGATCAAATGTTCTTATTATCTATAGTTATAATTTCTTTAAGGATATAAGAATTACCACATAATTGTAAAGAGATATTGCTTGCCTAAATTGAGAATGTTCTTTTAAAAACTAATTTATCATATATTTATAGTCATATTTTCTTGCTGTTGTGTTTTATTTGTTTATTTATTTTTTTCTGTTTTTTTTTTCTAAATTAACTGTCCTGGTAGTTGCTAATGTTTTTCATATAAAACAAGACTTAAGAAGATTTTTATTATTTAATGCATATATTCATACTACGCATAACAGAGAAAGTAAGTTAAACAGTTGAAAAAGAAAAGAAAGAAAAAATAAAGTTGAGGAAATAATTTCCATAGTAAAACTTGATCTAAAAGATATGATGGAAATAGATTATTAGTTTGAGACTACACCAAACCTTTTTTAGATTTCTGTAACAACAGTGTAGTAGAAAGATTATGAGCACTTAAGAAAAGGAAAGATAAGAAGAAAGTTCTAAGCCTAGCCAATATTTATTTTTCTCCATAAATGGGATGTAGCATAAATGTAGGGTGTGTAATATTTCATAGTACTACAGGAAAAATTCCTTTTAGAAAAGAGGAAAGAAGGATTTCACTCTATAGGATCATGATTTTAAATAATCTGGAAATCAAATTAAGAGTTGGAAAAACTGCAACAAATTACTATACCAAACCTATTGAATACACATTGAAACCATTTGAATACACACAAGTGAGGTGTTCATGTATAAACAGTGCAGTGTTCACGTTTGTATCACTTTGAACCTCACTATGATGTATAATTATAATGTGTCAATAAAACTATAAAAAAGAAACCCATCATTCACAACTCTTCTAGACTTTTTAATAATGTTACAATTCTTCTCACTATTCTAAGATTTGCATCTGCCTCATTGTCAATCTCTAGACTTCAGTAGGAAAATCCTTATTCTGACACACCCTGGCTGCTTTTCAAGGACCCCAAAATCTTCACCTGTGTGTTAGCAATGCATTCAGTCAAGAGTGAAATGTGATAGTAAAGTTAGACTCCAGTGCGCCAGCCTACTCAAAACGCAGGTCTATGTTTATCCCCTCAAAATGTGCATGATAATAAGTACCTTGATGAATGAAAACATAACATCCAACGAGGTTAATATTAAAATATGTTAAATTATCTTAAAACCTTTAAATTACTTGTAGCAATATCACATGAGTCTCTGGCAAACTGATTTTTTGAAAAGGAATTATACATAAACACAAAACATGACTTTATATAGAAGGTATTAGCAAGAATATAATCTCCCGCTGAATATGTATATTCTAAATCCTGCATTCCCCAATGTTAAATATATTTCATTATACTTTACAAAAGATAATATTGATGTAATGAGGAATATTAAAATTCAAGAAAAATGAGATGAGGATGTGGTTACAATGCTATGAAATGATTACTTTAAAACATTACATTTTATCTTGTTAGAAGCCCTTCAGTCTTATGTACTACCATTGTATATAAAACACTGTAAAGATGTTTGGCACCAGGGAGCCTGGGGATAAATGCACACTGGTAAATGCAAAATGAGCAGAATTCAAGGAGAGAGGAAATACTCTGACAGGCAGATGCTGAGGGCCCTCAAGTCCTGTCAAGAAATGGTGTATGAAAACTACATTTTCATACACCATTGTCAGAAGTCCAATTGCAGAACAGAAATTCTTATAAACTTTTAGCATAATTTGTATTGAAAAACAAGTACTCAGGCATATAAAGTAAGTTGTTTTGGCATATTAAATGGTATTCACAGGACTGAAGGATGTAAGTAGACTGCGAACATTTTCTGCCAGTTGGTCAAAATTTCATCCATTTTCTTTACACTCGAGATGTTATTAGAACCTAAGTAAGTGCAGAAAAATACATGAAATCCATTTTAACTTTAGAAAAATATGATAATTGGTAATGTAAAAGTTTAAAAGGATTCTAGGTACAGATTGCTTTATAATAAATTTGTTAATTCTCACCTTTTAAAAATGAAATATGAAATATCAGAGTGTATTTTATGCACAATTGACACAAAACTCCAATTTATTCATTAAGAGAAATACATATGTGAAGTCTTTGGCCTTACTTTCAACATTAGATAAGTAAATGTACAATTATAAGTTTTAAATAATTCTTCTCACTATTCTTTTTTTTTTTTGTGTGTGTGTGTGTGTGGCACTGGGGGTGGAACTCATGGGCCTTCTACCTCTTGGCTATACCCCCAGCCCTATTTTTATGTTTTGCTTGAAAACAGGGTCTCGCTAAGTTACTGAGAGCCTCACTAAGTTTCTGAGGCTGACTTCGGACCTGTGATCATCCTATCTCAGTCTCCCATGTACTGGGATTACAGGTGTGCACCACCATGCCTAGTTTTCACTATTCTTAGATTTGCATCTGCCACATAGTGTAATCTCTAGGTTATCAAAATAATGATTAGCTATCAACTTTTGAGTTCTAGTTATAATCATATTCTTATTTACTTAATTTTGACTTAATATCATTGTATAAAAATGCCATTGTGATGTATTATATCTATTGTGATGCTGAAGGTATAAATGACATAAAAATAATTAAATTCATGTAGTGCTTTAGAACTCTCCAAGGTTGTATATATTGAGAAGTAATAGTTAAACTGAGTTTCAGACTTGATTGGATCATCAAGTCTGAAATCCCATCCAGTGCTTCAATCCAATCTGTGGATAGCTTACCCAGCTTATAAGCCATTTTCCCCTATAAATGAGTAATAATGCACTTTTTGTAAATTTAGATAACATACAAGCATGTGAGAATATTTATATTCTCCAATGTACCCTTGAAATGTAAATAATAGCATAATGCTCTAAAACAATAGACTTTAATGACTATAACCCCTGGAAATTGTTTTTTGTTTTGTTTTGATTTTTGTTTGTATACAAATGACTCTAGAAGAATTTTTATTGTGATCCCATTGGACATTTTCAGGCTATATAACTTGATAATGATATTTTAATAATTATTTTTAAGTTTTGGTACTGCTTCAGTTGTGTATCATCTGGAAAGCTAGATCTTAAAAATGAACACAGATTTTCCCCTGAAGTCATTTGAATTAATGATGCTCTGTGAGTGATTTAAACAGGTGTTTGTTTTTATAATTTAAATTTTCTGAGAAGAGGACGCACAAACAATCATAACAAAATAACAACCTGTTATGGCTTTCCACAGCTGGATTTTCTCCATTTCCTTGGGCTGTGGGAGTCATTCATTTATTTCTGACCATCTGCAAACCCCACTTAGGGTCATAAGCAGGTGTTATACATCCTCTGAAATAATATCCTTCTTTCCAGAAGTAAGAATTCATATATGATGAAGAAAGTATGACAAAAAGTCATGTATAAACTACCTTTACATCAACTTGATTTGGACAATAAGAAATTTTATAAAACATGTAAAACTCTCCCCCAAGACTATTATTTTTCCCCTCAAGGTACTTCAAATGTAATTACTATAACCGTTTTTTTTAATACTTTTTGTTATTGTTTTACTGGAATATTACCAGGAGCTGTTTATGAAGAATGGAAACACAGAGCTGCACTGGTAAAGGATAGAAAAGGTCACTCTGTCTTCAGTTTTCTATTATTTATGACATGGCAAGGATCCAAGTTTCAGGAGTGTGGTTTTCCTATGTGTTGTGAAATCTATTTCTGACCTTATGTAAGATTTTGCTTCTTGACATCTCTCCATTTAGACTGATCATACTTTGTTTCCTCATTGTAATTAACTAGTACTTATTATAAAGCATGGTAATACTATTCCTTTACCTTGTCTTATTTTGTAATTTAATCTGTGAATATGTAGAACATTTTTCTCTATCCTTAACCTTCTGCTGAACATGAGTTTAATGGCTGTGCAAAAAATGATTGCATAAGATTGCTGAAATAGAATCAATATGAAACCTACCACAACTCCAAAGTCTATTAAGCAATAACTTATTTTAGTTTCTCAACCCATATTTGCATTAAAAATAGTTTTTTCCAGGTATGGAGATGCACACCTGTAAATACAGTACTTAGGAGGCTAAGATAGGAAGATCCCAGGTTTGCAGCCAGCCTCAGCAACTTAGCTAGGCCCTCTGCAATTAGTGAGACGATGTTTAAAAATAAAAAATAAAATAAAATAGGACTAGGGGTGTAGTTCAGAGGTAAATGTCCTTGGGTTCACACACACACACACACACACACACACACACACACACACACACACACACAAAATAGTTGTTGGTAAATTCAAATTTCACCCTCTTTCTCTTTATTACTCTATTTATAGAGGTATATGTAGAAGGATAAATACATTTTTCTTGTAAATAAAAATTGAGTCATCAATGACCCAAAAATCCTTCTTGGATCAGAAGTAATTAAGTGGGTATTTATATTTTTATGCAATTATATTACAGTGCTTATCATAATAAACTTTATAATATTTTTGTTGACCTCTAATTGAAACCTTTGCCTTCCAAGATGGTTAATTTTATGTCAACTTGGAGAGAGGTTTTGGATAATATTAACATTTAAACTTGAAGACTTTTAAGTACAGTCAACTGCTCTCCATATTGCAGACAGATCTCATCCAATCAGTTAGAAGCTTACCTAGGAAAGCGGACCAGCCTCTGTGAGCAAGGAGGAATTCTCCAGTGGACCGCCTATGCACTAGAACTGGAACATCATTTCTCCTACGCCTCCTGCCAGCCCACACTACAGATTTTGCTTCAACAATTATTGAAGTTTTTTCTGAGATATCCTCCTGCTCAAAGGATGTCTTCAGCCATGCCTACTCTACTAATTAGCCTATCAAAGTGTACTTCATGTTTGAATACTTTTTATCTCTAGCACTTCTTTTTAGTTCTTTCTTAGATTTTCTATATCTCTGCTACCACTGTCCATCTGTTCCTGCATGTTGTTTGTTTTATCCATTAGAACCCTATGCCCATTAAAAATAATTGTTTTATGTTGCCAGTCAAATAATTCCAAAATCTCTGCTAAATCTGGGTCTGGATTTGAAGCTGGTTTAGTCTTCTCAAACTATTTTTTGTTTCGTTTTTGACCTTTTAATGTGCCATATATGTAAGTTTTAGTTGGCAAACATGCCTTTTAATATGCCTCATATATATAATAAATACATATATATTTTTAATTGGCAGACATGATGTGTTGGGTAAAAGCAAATTCTGTAAATAGGATTTTAGTAAGGTGGTGTAACATGTAGGGGTAAGAGGAACACTCTATAATTCTATGTTTAGGTCTCAATCTTTTTCATAATTAAAAAATATATTTTCACTTCTCTGGGATATATGCCCAATAATATAAGTATTAACTAATATTGCATGTTTACAGTATAATAAACTTCCATTTTTTCAGTGACTGGTTTTTACATTCCTCTCAGCAATGATATAGTTTCTCTATATCTTTGCCAATATTTGTCACCTTTTTTACTTTTAGACATCCTGATAGGTGAGTAGTGATATCTCACTGGGCTTTACTATTTTATTTTTATACTTTTATTGGTCATTGCAATTACACATTATAGTGAGATTCAAAGGGATGCATTCATACATGCACATATTACTTTTTTCCTTGTACATTCCCCCAGACCCTTTCCCCATACATGTAGTGAGATTGGTAGCGATACTTTACATATGGACATAACCTTATGTGAACTGTTTCTTTCCTCAGTCCTTTTCACCCTCTCTACCTCCCACCCCCAAGTACCTTCCACTATTCTAATGGTCTCTATCTTGTTAGGTCATCCAGACTACAGGTCTCAGTCTTTCCACTGATCTTATTTCTGGGTTGTGAATTTCACTTGTGCTTCTCAGTTCATCTGCTCTCCATGTGGAGTGTGGGAGAGGGTGGCTAAAATGGGCTTAAGTGGGTCATTTCCCTCCCCTCATGTCAGGCTCTGATAAAACTTCTAGCAGGTTAGACAATATCTAAATAGTTCTTATGAGGGTAGATGTTGTTTAGAAAATAAGCATGCTCTTGCATATTTTAAAATGGTGCCTTTTCCTCTTCCTCTGTTGGAAGCACAGGGAATTTTCCTCTGATATTTATCATGAAAACCTGGTAGAACTCCAGCGGGTAAAATTTACTAAAGTATACCCCCCACCATGACTGGACACCTTGGATTTTCATCCCTTATGCGTTTCCACACTGAGTTTCCAGCAAATTGCTAATTAAAGCTTATGGTCCCCTTCTCCAGCCCTGGTTCCCAGGGACCTTTCTACTTGTGAGTTTCTGCTCCAGTAAGTTGTGATTCTCTGTATTGTTCTGTGGGTTTCTCCAAATTAATGGCTACAGTTTGCCCTGTGACATCCACTTCTTTTACAGACATAAGAAAGGTTGTTGGGTTTCCTCAGTTTGTTCAGCTTATGACTTGCTATTAAGACAGAATAGCTATGTCCAAATTCCTGCTTCCTTCTGGGCTAGATTTTAGAATCCCAAGTCAGCATGACTCTGGGAGTCAATTTCTTATAATAAATTTTATATAAAGAGAATATTTTATGTATGTGTTAGTCATCTTTTCAGTACTGGGACAAAATACCTAAGAAAATAAACTTCAAAGAAGAGAGATTTTGGTTAATGGGTTCAAAGGTTTCAGTCTCTGGTCTTTGGTTGGCTCCACTGTTTCTGGGTTTGTGGGGAGTCAGGTCATCTGGCAGAGGGGATGGTGGAGTGAACCTGTTCACCTAATGGCAGCCAGGAAGCAGAGAGAGAATGAGGAACATGTTGGGGAAAAGAAATACTGTTCCTGGGTACACCCCCAGTGACCTTCTTCCTCCAACAAGGTCCTGCCTCCTACAGTTTCCTCCCACTGCCTAATAGTGTCATCAGTTATGAATCTTATAATGGATTAATCTATTGATGAGGTCAGAGTCTCATAATCCAATCACTGCCCCAAGTCCCCACCTCTCAACATTGCTGTGTTAGGAACCAAGCCTTCCACACACTAGACTTTGGGGACATCCCAAACTGAAACCATAATGATATGTTACATATGAATGCATATATTTAATATAACACATTGATTTTATCTTATGTTGATTCTCTTTTTCTATAGAATGCTGATACACCTTCAATACACCAATAAAAGAATATGAAAATGGACATTTGTATTTGAATTTCCTATAATAATGCTAGCTCTTTCATTTATAAAGTAGAAGTAGAATGTAGCAAGTATATGAACTTTGTACAACATTCCAGTCCTTAAAACCACAGGTTAACAGCCTCCAAAGTTCCTTTCCTTTTCACTTTTAAGACATGACGTTGCTCCTCTGAAAGTGGAAAAAAAAATTTGCATCCAAATCTAGGCCTCTGTCACTTTGATAGTTTTGCTATGTTCCTATTTCCTTTCTCTATTATAAGAACAGATATTTTAAACTAAGGAAATTACCACATGTATGAGGATTTTTAGCTTCATCTGCAGACAAAGGATGCATTTTATGCTGGCTTTCTTTTGGGGTATATTGGCTGATAAGTGGCTGGTGAATGGTTGTACTGAGTGCAATGTTTTTTGGCATGAAGATGATCATATTCCCCTCAGGCTGTTCTTTCTCTCTCTCTGTTTTTCACTCTTATAGAAAAACCAACCAACAAACAAAAAACCCAAAGTGAGAGTGTTACTTTGTAGTGAGAAAATAATTCTCTGTTCATAAGTAAAAATGTTTTAATATTCACAATATAGTGATATATTAAGAAAGCAATTCAAATGGCTTCAGTGAAGACTGCTCCATATCCCAATTATTCCTTTTTATCCATATCATAATTCTGTGAAGAATTAATGAGAGAAGGCATGGCATTTATAAGGCCTGTGCTAGGATCCAGGTATTTTACTTGTTCAGAGTAGATCTCCTATTATTGTAAGTCTCAATTATTAACTCAACAGAATGAGTCGACATTATTCTACTGGCACATGTTGGCTCTGGGACTCACAAATACATAGAGAATGACTTCAGCATGTAGCACAGTCCATTCAATACAAAATTTGACAATATGTAAATTCCTGTCCTTTCTAATTTCAAGCTCCTGACACCAATACTTTCATTTTACTGCCTTTTTATAGTATCTTGAAAAGTTCATAATATATTAAAATTTAACAACAGGTACCTAACTGGTACATCAAACTATATTTTCCAGCACCTCACCTTCAAATGCCCTTCAGTCTTTGCTAATCATTTTAATATGGTAGGTTAGTAACAGGATGCATTTACATATTGTTTGAAGTTTCAATGCATTTTCAAATAGTTTTTTTATTCAGTGTTTTAACTAATTGTGATAGAAAATTACTGCCATTTTATATGTGAGAAAACTGATGTTCAGAGAGGAAAATGTAACTGATGCTGAATTCATTTATTAACCTTGACCTTTCCTGCCCAGACCGAAGCAAATTAACTCCTCAAGGATGCTCCCACTCTATTTTGAATAGATGCAATTATAACTCATTAACAGTTTTATACAAAAATATATTTACTAAGCATATTTTATGCCAGAATACACACAAACATTTCATTTTGCTATTTAATCTTTACAGCAACCCTATGAATGAAATAATACTATTAATATTGTCTTTCTCATTATTTTTCTCGATATTATGATCCTTGTAGAATCTTTTTGATATTGGAGCAAAGATCTGAAAGAGGTGACGCCATGAGCCATGTAAGTATCTAGGGAAAGAACAGTCTAGTTAGAATCTATATATGTCAAAGAGTTTGCTCTCTCAATATCAATAAAAATAAATCACTACTATTATCAACAGTTTTTATACAATTAATTGGTCTAAATATAATGTTCAGTTTAAATATGCAACCTCCATATGAGAATTAGTTTGTTTTGTTATCTGTTGTATTCTTGGTATGTGTAAGTGTGTCCATCACATCACATGGTTGGCACTAAGAATACTTGATGAGTGAATTAATATTGTCTTTGACAGAGTTCATGTTGGACTTAAGTCAATTTGTTTATTCAGTGAAGTCATCTTTCTAAGAAATACTAGTCATCATTTTGAGTCCTACTGGAAGTTGCAAGTTACAAATACCCAACCATTAATAACCATTGATAATTATAGAAAAGGCCTATAAAGTACAAAATATTTTCCTAGCATATTTAGTTGGAGAATAAGTTAAGTAATTCAATGATTTATTCAACAACCTTGGGTTTTTCTCTGATGTCCTAATGTGTGAATGATATTTTATTTCTCCATGCCAGAAGTCTGTAATGTATTGAACATCTCATAATCACATGAAAATGTACTAAGAGATAAAGAAGGCAAATGTACCTTGCACCCTGTGTTGTTTTCTAGTGAGAAAAATCATTACTACACAGTTCTTAGGAAAGCAGTCTTGTCAGGAAGATAATACATACTAATTTCTCCCTACTCTGCCTGCTATGATATGCCACAGTAATATTTCTAATTTTCAGACCTTACCTTAAGAAGCAGATTCTGCCAGGATGGAAGAACTAAGAGGAGTAGACATTGTAGACATTGTAGACATTGCCACTACAGATTGCCAAAGTATTTCAGGACTAGTAACCATGACCTTTTTTTATTAAATCTAGGAACACACTTATTTCATGCAGATAACATTCAAATTCAAAAGAAGCAAGTGCAGAAGAGTATGTAATAATCAAGTGTATTATTTAAAAATTCTTATGTTTTTAAAAATAAAACATTTCTGCAATGATACATAAAAGATTTGAAAAAATATTATTTATGGGGATCTGAATTAAGGGTCACAATTGGGAGATTTTAATTGGAGTATTTTATCATTTTTAAGTATGAGAGGGTGTGTAGGGGGTGGGTTAGTTACAAATTGTTTTATTATTTGTAGCTTTTTGCTCCTCCCTGTTAAGGAATATTATATGCCTACTTATCCTATATAGCTTGCAGTCTCCCTGACCGTGGAGTAAATGCTCCAATGAGGTTTTGGTCCACACAACGGGTGCTGAAATGAAGCATGCCTGCTCTGAGTATGAAGCTAAACAACACATACATATTTCCAGCAGTATTTTTCTTTTCTTTTCCTCAATAGGGAAAAGGCTGGGTCCAGGCTGGGTCTACAAATAAGAAGGCTGACAGCAAGAGCAAAGACACTGCCGGCCCAAAGTAAATTGCTAAGATATCATCATAAACACTGCAGTGTTGAGGTCATTGATCACTGCAGCTTTACCTAAAAATCATCACACTAAAATATGTCTACAGAAATACTGAGTGAAAGTCAGCCTAAGAAAAATTTTAAATTATTAAATATATGTTGAAATGTTGTTACTTTGCCCAAAACTTGCTGAGTCATAGTGAATAGTATGTGGGAGTATTAAATCAAACAAATATTGGGACATATTTAAAAAATAATAAAATTCTTTCTCTGGATGATATATGTATGTATCTAATAGTATAGCATATATTTTTAAATTGTAGATTATTTAAATAATCCAATATATTCTACTTACCATTTTAAACTTTGTGATTCTAAAATGCCATTGAAAGACATGTAAAATTTTGACTTCAACATTTTCCAATTCACCAGAGGTTAAAAATGTTAAAATATTAATAAATGTATGGTGTCAGTTATTGAAAAAACAAAACCTACAGGGAGTTCCAGGTGGTCTGATCAAAGTCACAGTTCTCAGGGGATTTCACAGATGGAGGCTTTTGTTAATACAGGCATTTCAAAAGGCTTATTGTGAAGTTCTCTAGTGTTGTCTACCACTCACAACATGGGGAAATACTTTCAAGAGAGTCTATTTTCCTGACACATTTCAAGCAAAATGATGGCATGTGAAACATTCCACAAACTCAATGTGTAAGATGGAAGTTAAGAAAGAGGCGTCATAAAACAAATATGTATATGTCTACTAACAGTTTTTCGGGGGAAAAACTGAGTTTCAAGCTTTAGAATAGCTGATACACAATAATGAGTCCATTAAACCAATTATATTAAGAACTAAAGATAAATTTTAAAAAGTCTTTTATATACTTGCTAAGTGTCAAATGAGAGCAATCTTTTTGTTCTTTTATATCTCACTTTTTACTCATAAAATTATGTCAATTACTCTTCAGATGCTTATATGTATTGCATCTAGTAGATACTATTATTATCAGGATACAAATACGAATATGAGGTGAGTGGCATCCACTTGACTTGGATAAAAGTAGCTTGGGAACAGGTGGCTCTGTTATTACCACTTTTTCAGATGAGTAAAGAACTTTTTATCATTGCATTATAATGCTATAAAATAGTGAAATTTGTTGTGATATATTTGTCCCTGCATATAGCATAATTTGGTCGATTTCATTCCCCAGTACCCTTCTCTCTCTCCCCTTTTCCTCTCCCCAATTCTTTCTCTACTCTACTGGTCTCCCCTCTGTGTGTATAAATTATTTTGTGCCATTTTTAATTACCTAGTATCATGATCTACAATTTGATATATGTATCAAGTAATATATCCTACATAATATGTATAATTTCTATTACATATTTGCCTATCCCCTTGTTTGGTTACATGGAAAGTCCTTTTTAAATGACCTCCATTGCTTATCTGATTTCATTATTATAGATCCCAGAATCTTTATTTATTGATACTAGGGATTAAACCCAGGGACATTATACCTCTCAGCTACACCCCCAGCCATTTTTTTTAACTTTTTTAGTTTGGAACAAGATCTCCCTATGTTGTTAGAGTCTCCTCCCTAAATTGCCAAGGCTGGCCTCAAACCTGTAATCCTCCTGTCTCAGCTTCTCAAAGACCTGGATTACAGGCCAGAATCCTCACTAACATTATCAAATGGTCCAAAATTGCACCCTGTGTTTGTAGGTTTCTTCATGGGTCCTTTTGGCTGGCATGTGATATTTTAATTTAATAAATATTCTCCATTATCAATTATTACATTGATGGGAAAAATTGAAAATGATACCAATATTCATCTGAAGAAAGTCTTCCTCATTTTCCAGAGCTCTAGCATTTTTTATGGAGGGAATAAGTTTTTTAAATTAAAGTGGAAGTTTATATTCAGTTTAGTGTAGAACTATTTTTATTAATATTTTAATTTTGTAGAAGATTCCAGGATTGTAATGTATCAAATCAAGAGACTTTTCATAAATATTTCATTTGATTTTTATCTCTTTCTACACAAACACTACTTTGATGATCATCTTCAATATTTATTGTCAATATGAATTTACTATATATGTCAGTGTAATTTCTGGGTAATTTCCTAGAGATGGAATTTCTGGATCCATTGCTGGCAGGAGTCATATTCTGATTAAAAAGACTAAAATACATAGTGACACTAAAATCAACTAGAGCTATTTAGCTACTAATTATTACTTAGGGTGTTATGCTTCTAAATTTAGGGTATATGTCATGTAATATGAAGTGCTAAAACTGTAATACTAAATTTTTAATCAAAATAGAGACTACATCAAATGATAAGATTTTAAAATTAGTTTTATTTATTTTATTTATTTATTTATTTATTTTTGCGGTACTGGGGATTGAACGCAGGGGCGTTCTACCTCCGCGCTACGCCCCCAGCCCTATTTTTTATACTTTATTTTGAAACCGGGTCTCACGAAGTTGCGGAGGGCCTCACTAGAGAGAGAGAGAGAGGGAGAGAGAGGGAGAGAGAGACAGAGAGAGCTGAGGCTGGCCGCGAACTCGGATCCTCCGGTCTCTGCCTCCCAAAGTACTGGGATTACAAGCATGCGCCACCACGCCCGGCTAAAATTAGTTTTAATACTTTCATTGAAAACTAAATAACATTTGAAAATAGAGGAGGGAAAGCATGATTATTTATTATTATATAATTATTATCTTGAGTAAGAATTCTCAGTTTTGAAAATTCCTCATAACTTTTCAATTATAGTCATGTAGATTCACTTATAGGACAACAGCCTTTTGTTAAATCCAAGTTGGAATTGTTTTTGTGTTTGCATAGGAATCTTGGTTGATAACAATGTACATATCTTAAGCACATTATAGGAATTTGTGCGTGTGCAATATAGCAAGTAATAAAAAAATTAAAAGAGCATGAAATAATAAAAAATCTAAGCTTATTCTAAAATTCAGTTTTTTGTAATCTTCCTAAATTTGAACTTTTAGACTAATTATCTAATAACTACTCTCAAATAAGCATTTTATTTCAATTAATCCTTTGAAATTCCAAAAATTAACATAGCTTGGGAATATAGAATGTGAACGCTATTGTGATAGGGATAATCATTAAAGCTAGGAGTCATATGTATGATCTTAGGTAGTTAAGCAAATATGTTACTATTTTTTCCAGGAACAGAAAACATGGAATGAAAACATTGTGATATATGTTTGAGACACACCTAAGTTTTGGATACAAGTTAAAACATGGTCATGATTTTTGGAGCCCAGTATTGAATCCATAATGTGACACAATATCTGACCAGTGGTCCAAAAATGTAATTAAACATTTGATACACAAACAGTCCTACAAAATCCACTCATTTTTAAACTTTCTACCACATGCTTATACAAAAAAAGATTACAACATAGAATGGGGCACTGTTCCCTATAGAAAAAAAATATTAGTGGATATTAGACCCATTTCTCTACATCCTAAATATGCATTTATGTTAAATTTCAGATAAATGCATCAAAAAATCCTACAGAATAGTAAAATAAATGTGTTAGATATTCCAAGCTAATTTTAGATATTTTAAAATAACGTTCATGGCACACATGCGAATATACTCAGTATTGTACACATAGATTTCTTCTATTGGAAGAATAATTGTTGTCATAGGTTACTAGATAGTGTAAGTGATAGAATAAGAAGATATGTAGCCCACCAATGCACACAGAAATACATTGAGATGGTGAATGCACTGTGAGAAAATACCTTAGGTTTTTGTTTAGCTAAATACCTAGTACTAATTAGGTAGCTAAGAATAAACAATTTTTAATCCTTTTATATGCATTAACTTTAGAGAGAAATGCATGACTTCAAAATGATGGAACAGTATTATGCAATAAAATATATGCTAAAATAGCTATGTTAAAGCATTAACATCAGAACAATGAATGCAAAGTTAACTAAAATATGGTTTCAATTCATAGCTTATTTCATTTCATTCTGTTGCAATGAAATTGCTCCATATCACTACAGTAACATATAACAAAACATTACTTAATTGCTTTCTATTGTAATGCCATTGTGATAACAAAACTTCAATAATTAAACAATCACTCTCAAATGTTTTATGAGTACTGCAGGAAATAAAAAGCCAAGCAATATATGCCTCTCCAACTTGAGAGAGTACATTAGTGAGATACAGACTAACCAGATCAACTCCACTGCAGAAAAGAATAGGGGAAGGCCAAGAGAAATTTAAAGTTGAATAGCAGCACAAAAATGGAAGCAATTGATTTCCTTTGTAGATAAATTAGGCAGCCAGTTCCCAAATTAAAAGGTGGTATTAAAGGAGTTGAAGAAAAACTGGACAAATCTATGTAATCTCATTAAGGCTACAGTTAGTGGAGAGTACCCTTAGAACCTGGTCTAGATTACTTATTGTTCTTTAACTTTCTGAACATTGTGACTGTATTTCTTTATTCTTATACCAATTTTAATGTAAACTTTAAGAAGCTACAAATGCTACTAGCTTGATACCTTTTCAAATTAAAATTGGCCACTACTTCATAAAAATATATCTTGATGACTATATGTCTTCTAACCTACATCAAGTCAAAAAAGGATATCAGATCAGAGACAAACTAAACCTACTAATCAATCAGGTCACTTTCTCTTATCTCTTCATTTGTTATTATTTTTGTCTCTCCTTGTTTTTATCACAGTTTGGTTCAATGACAATGACACATGCAAGATGTCTACTTGGCAAAATTTTGTAAAGAGTGTTTACATATTTCTGTTGGATGGCATTAATGATCAGAAGGTTAGACTGAGCTTCCCCTACCCCACTCC
Source organism: Glis glis (assembly GCA_004027185.1). NCBI lineage: Eukaryota > Metazoa > Chordata > Mammalia > Rodentia > Gliridae > Glis > Glis glis. Next base: position 26,407 of record PVJS01010260.1, on the reverse strand, counting down.
ATACACACACACACACACACACACACACACACACACACACGCATGCATACATGCACACATGCATACACGTACACACACACCACCACATCATACCACATAGCTGCATCAGCACACAAAGAAATACATGGAGATGCTGAATGCAATGTGAGAAAAAACCTTAGGTTTTTATTTAGCTAAGCTCAAAATGCAAACAAGGAAATAAATAATAAGATTGGAAGAAAAATAATAGATTTAAATTCAAATGAAAGAGCTAAAGGTGAAACACTCATGATCACTGGGACTATAGATGATCATAACAAATGGGATTTAGTAGGGCTGTGAAACATGTCAAGTTCATATTGTTACACTCTTTTTTTAAAAAAACAGGGGATTGAACCCAGAGGCATTATACCACCAAGCTACACTCCAGCCCTTTTTTACTTTTTACATTGAAACGGGCTTTCTAAGTTGCTGAGGATCTCATTAAATTGCTGAGGTTGGCCTCAAACCTACAATCTTCCTTTCTCAGCCTCCCAAGTACTGAGATTAGAGGCAGGCACCACCATGCCTGACTACATATTTTTTAGTGAAAATATCATCGCTGTGGCATGTCCATGAGTAGAATCCTACTGTCTTTTTCACCCCCCTCCCCAAGAATTTTTAGTCTACTTCACTATATTCCTACCACTTGCGAAATGCTTCCAGATACTATTGCCTTCTATCTATGCACTGGGTTAGTTTTCTTTCCTCCATTATTTCAATAACGTATCACTTGTCTTGCTTCAGGTTTGCTTTCTTCCCTAGTTTCCATAATCATACGTTAGTAAAACATAAGTCAGAACTAATTTCAATATGCTTTCCATTTTCCTTATTTTGCATGGCTTTCCATTAGCCCTCAACTCTGTCCCACACCTTTTAACAGCCACACAATATAACATCACTCACATCTTATCCCTGTCACTTGCACAGATTTCTTGAGTTCCTCTTCTTCCATTTTCTATGTTCACATACTTTACTTTCACAATTGTAATCATCTTCTTCCTTCTGCTCATCCGTGTGAGTTCCAGTGCCTCCTTTCTCAGGGGAATGCCCACCTTCATGTTTTTGCTCTGTGTAAAGTTGCCCCCATACACCGCAAGGTCTCTCAAGCATTCCATGCTCATTAGGAAGCGTTTCTCCTCCCCCACCCATCCTCCTCCTTGTCTCTGTATCCTGTTCTCTCTTGGTTTCTCCTCTATGGTGCACACACTACTGTTGCAAAAAAAAAGTTGCAAAACCTGTTCATAACTGCTTACTTTCATGACTTTCTTTCCAGTCTGTTATAATATCCACTAACATAGCATAGATGCACCATAGGTGTTTGTGGAAATAGTAGATGAATTTCATTTCTGGGGAGATCTCCTGGCAGGAAATCTCAATTCTTTTATTCTTTCTGATTCCCAGGTTATTATCCAATTAATTACAAGAGATTGAATTGATTGATCCTTAAGGCCCTGAACAGTCCCAATATCAGATCCCATGACTGCTTTCACCGCATTCTATTTTCGTTTCTCCCACTGTTTCTGCTCATCTAGCCTCTCTGCTGCTTGTGTACACGAGGCGTGCATCCTACGAAGGGCGATTGTACTGTCTCCTTCTACAGACCTGTAAGCTCAGGCTTTCGTTATCCTCATGGCTGACTCTGTATATCCTACAAAACCTCCTCATTGGATGTGAGGGCGATCTGGCTGCAACATCTGTCACCCCATTGATCGTCAGGGTTGATTCGACTGATCTGGCTGGCTAGGCGGGTGTCCCCTTCCTCCCTCACCGCTCCATTTGCATCCCTCCCCAAGCTGCCTGCTTGGTCGAAGAGGTTGACCTTCCCCGAATAGAGGAATAGAGGAGGACAGGTCTTTGGTCAAGGGTATATGAGTATCTGCGCTCCCTTACTAGAACCGCCAAACAAGCTCTCAAAACCTCCTCATTGAAATCTACTGTAAAAATAATATTTTATTAATAATATACAGACTGTAATATCTATTATAAAGACAGTAGTTTTCTGTTGTTCTAAAGCAACTTTCTCTTTGTAGCACAGAATTTAAATTCTCATATATGACATTTGTTGGATATTATCTAATAACTCCTGGTAGAATGTTAGCCCTTTAGGGAAGAAATTTTGGACCAGAAGGTATTTTAGGTGACTATACAATTTCTTATTGAATTAAAAATTATTTTTTGGCTGGGTGTGGTGGTGCATTCCTGTAATCCCAGTAATTGGGAGGCCGAGACAGGAAAATAACAAATTTGAGGGCAGCCTATACAACTTAATGAGACCCTGTCTCAGAATAAAGAATAAAAAGATCTGGGAATTTAGCTCAGTGATAGAGCATTTACCTAGCATTTACAAGGCCATGGGTTTAATCCTCAGTACCACAAAATATTTCTGATTGCACAAACACTGGTAATTTTTAGTCAATAATAAAGTCAAAATCTTAGGCTAAATTTCAAGTATTTTATAATCAGTCTGAAAGCTATCTTTCACCCTTATCTTAATTATTTCTGTTTAAAAATACATCTCACAGTATCTTCTACTGAAGGAGGTAGCAATCAAGGAAATAGAACCCACTGATTTTTCAAAATAATCTTTTTATGTTCTTACTTTGTTTCTGGCTTTCCTCATCTGAAACATTGTTTCCTTTAGCTTCTGAACATAAAACTAATTAAGTTCATAAAATCTTTCTCAAAAACAAATTAGAATGAGAAAGTTTCTTTTACCTATTCAGATAGAAATTATTTCCACTATACAAAGTGACTAAAACATTTATTAGCATCATATAATATATTTTTAATGATTTAAACCAAATTGTTGATTTGAGAAATTAAAGTTCTTTTAGCTAAATTACAATTTTTCATATGTAATTTATGCATATGTAGGCACAAACATATTACAGATATAGCATATATGTTTATATGTATACAAAAACAATATAAATTTATGGCTTGCATTGCTTTTGTTTTCCATAATTACAATCACAAAACAAACTTATGAAAATATGAAAGTGACAAAGTATTATATAAAAGATAATAAATTTTCACCACTTAATTAATCCACAAGGAAGCATTCTTCTTCATTATATTTTAGGTTTTTTTATTGCCAAATAAAAATATGTAATTTTTGTTTCTCTCTATGGGATAGAAAGAACAAGAAAATTATTTCTTTAAGTGAGTTAGATATAATTAGGATGCTGCTAATTATATTTTATTTTAATGCCTACCAATCAAGGATCCAATAAAGCTCAGTAAGTTCATGTAGAAGGTTAATGGCAAGAGAAATGATTTCGATTTATTTTCTAATTCGAAAGTCACAGGAAGTTTTCCTGTCCTCTGTTGATCGATGGGACAAATGTTCCAGTAGTGATTCTTATAGCATATTAATGCTACAATGAACTGAGCACATTTTATGTATCTCAAAGTTGCATCTAGAAAGTTCTCATGTTTAACAATTTCTAATATTTTACAATCAAGACAATTAAATTCTAATCACATTTATAGAAATTCTTCTATTAAATCAGAACACTTCAGTCATCCTAATAGAGTAACTGGCAAAGTATGTCAGAGAGATATGTGCTAAATGTGTTGTCTACTGACTTCCTTAATTAAAAAAAACATATTTGCCTTAAATGAAATCTTATATTAAGGAGGTCTATCATTATTTCCTGTATCCTACTTTCATCCACTAAATGCTCAAATAAGTTTGTATTCTTTAACTAATGATGAGGTTGGTTTTCCCAAAAAATACTCAGAAAAGAAAGATGTTTTAGATTTCTTACTATTTTCAGACATACAGGTAGAGGAGTCTCTTTCAATTCCTTGTTTTTAAGAAACTACTGTTTGGGGAAGACAACGCTTCTCTCTTCTGCTGAGCGCATTCTTTCTCTAGATGTTCCCATGACTCTCACAATTTCATTCAGGTATTTAGACAAGTATTGTTCACTGAAGAAGTCTTTTTTTTCCTACCAGCAGAAATTGCAAGTCCTAAATAGCATTGTGGCTTTATGTTTGGCTTAAGTAACTAAAACTTCATCTCTTGCATTGCCTTATTACAAGTCAGGGGCATAGGTTTTATTTCCCACATTAGTACCTCGAAGACCTTGCACAAATCCTATGAGATATTGTTACTGTTGCATTATTGTAAATAAAATGGTGGAAATATCAAGGGTCTATATACCTCAATACTTTGAATGTCAGGAATTATAAGGTTTAGATAAGATCTAGCAAATCAGAGCAAAGGAACTAATTTAATAACCAGTTTTAAATGAGCTAAATTTAGGGGTGAGGTATCATGATATATACCATTGCTATAAAACAATATGAGATTGTAGTACTGGCTTAAGGAAGCAAAAGCAAGAAGTGGTCCCAAATAAAGACTGACAAGAAAGAAAAGGAATGTGCTAGTTTTCTATTGCTGTCTGTCAAACCACTACAAAGAAACACAAATTTATGAGCCCAAAGTCTATTGGTCAGAAATCCAGGCACAGCATTACCGGATTCTCTGTTTGGTCTATCTATCACAAGGCTGAAATCAAGATGTCACTAGGTTGATTTTCTGTCAGGAGACTGTGAGGAAAATCTACTTTCACGTCTACTCAGAATTGAATTGGCAGAATCAGGCATGGAGTACACACCTTTGAGCCCAGTTTTTGTGTGCTGAGACAGGATTGCAGATTCAAAGCTGGCCTTAGCAACTTCATGAGACTCTCAGCAACCTAGTGAGACTATGTTTCAAAATGCAAAAATAAATAAATTAATAAATAATAAATAAATAAATAAATAAATAAATAAATAAATGTAGGGCTGGAGGTTAGCTTGGAGGTAGAATGCCCCTGGGTTCAATCCCCAGTACTACTACATGATAGATGATAGATAAACAGATAGATAGATAGATAGATAGATAGATGATAGATAGATAGATGAATAAATAAGTAAATAATTTTTTTTTTTTGCGGTACCGGGGATTGAACGCAGGGGAGTTCTACCTCCGCGCTACTCCCCTGGCCCGATTTTTTATACTTTAATTTTGAAACTGGGTCTCACAAAGTTGCGGAGGGCCTCACTAAGGAGAGAGAGAGACAGACAGACAGACAGACAGACAGACAGACAGAGAGACAGGGAGAGAGAGCGCTGAGTCTGGCCGCAAACCCGGATCCTCCAGTCTCTGCCTCCCAAAGTACTGGGATTACAAGCGTGCGTCACCATGTCCGGCTCAGTAAATAAAATTTAATTTGCAGAATTTGATTCCTGGCAAGCTAGAGGTCTGAGACTTCTGTTTCTTTAATGTGTGTTAGCAAGGGATTGTTCTCAGCTCCTAGAGGCTACCCAAATTTCATGTCGAATGGTGCTCTCAATCCTCAAAGCCAGCAACAGATGATCCTTGTGTGTCAAACCCCATTCATGCTTTGCATCTTTGACTTCAGGAAGAATTCAGTTCCTCTTAATAGCTGACCTAATTATATTAGAAACACTCCAAATCATGTTTTTTTCCCAAAATTTATGCTATAAGTTACCTAATTACAGGAGTAAGTAAAGTGCATGGACAGGAACATGGAGGGTGTAAAAACTAAGAGGCAGGGATCTTAGAGCCATCTTAGAATTCTGCTGACCATCAGGGCTAAATAAGAGGAGATGTGATATTATGGGTTATGAAAATATTCTGTAAATTAAATTTGAGATTTTCAATAACATAATATTTGTAAACTGTGTGATATTGTAGAAAGTGGCACATCCTTTCTGAGCCTTGAGATTTTCACTTCACTGAGTCTTTACCAAAAAAAAAACATTATTTTTTGTTATGCTATCATTTGGAAATAGTGCTGTCATATAAAACCTTAGTTTGACTCAATTTATGGATTTAGCTCATATACAACTGTATTGATGGTATTTAAATTCATGAAAACTGATATAAAGTTTCCAAAATATATAAGGAAAATTAGCTGAGAGGAAGATCAAGGAGAGGACAGTGAGATGCGGCAAGGTTTCTATATGAGTTTAGGCCATCGGCGTCCTGTCAATTGTGATATGTGAACAAACTCCCACCAATTCTGATTCAGAAGCTACTTTCATGAATAATACGAGTAATTATTATTCATACAGAATTATAAGAAACATTGTGATGGAGAACGAGCAATTCACATGAATTAGATGAAAAGGAACATTTAGAAAGTGATCAGAAACAAAACTACTCTGAGATTCCATCTAGCCCCAATCAGAATATCAATCATCAAGAAGTCAAACAACAATAAATGTCAGTGAGGATGTGAGGAAATAGGAACTCTCCTACACTGTTGGTGGGATTGCAAATTAGTTCAGCCACTATGGAAATCAGTGTGGAGATTCCTCAGAAAACTAGGAATTGATCCACCATATGATCTGGCTATACCACTCCTGGGTATCTTTCCAAAGGGGCCAAAATCAGAGAACTACAGTAGTATATGCATACCCCATATTCATAGCAGCACAATTCACAGTAGCCAAATTATGGAACCAACCTAGGTGTCTATCAACAGATGAATGGATTACAAATTATGGGAAATACACATGATGGAATACTAGTCAGCAATAAAGAAGAATAAAATTATGTCATTTGCAAGAAAATGGAAGGACCTGGAGAACATTAAGTGAGATCAGTCAGTCACAGAAAGTAAAGGGTCATATGTTTTCTCTAATATGTGGAAGCTAGGGAGTATAGGGATACCAGAGGGACTGCAGATAATGAAGAAGAAACCTCAGTGGAGGCAGGCAGGTGGTCTAAGGGAAGGGGAGGGGGAAGACTGATGTTCATTAATAGAAATACTACCAACAATTATGTGTACATATGTGAATATACCAACATCAATCTCAGTACTCTGTATTGGGAAGGGGGAAAATGGGGAGGTAGGGGGGCAGCAAGTGCTGTGTGCATGTATGTCACTGTCAACATGATTTACATTATGATGTGAGACTATAATGCACCAATAAAAGCATATTTTAAAAAAGAAAGTGATCAGAAAAACTAAGGGACAGTAGTGTAATAGAAACCAAGGAAACCAAATGCAATAAAATGATAGGGCACAAGAAAGTTGAAGGTTAAAATGGTGACAGGAAAAAAAAACACTAATTGGAAGTATATAATGATCTTAGCAAGGTATTATTGTTACAATATTTGCAAATGCTATGAGGACAATGTGCTAAGTGCATCAGCAAAAATCATGTTGTTACAGTCAAAAGATGGCAATAAAAGTATTTTGGAGAAAGGAACATCCTTAAATTTATATTCTTGAAAATATCTTCTGTGCATAGAAATTGATTTTTATATTATTTTGAATTACCAAACATGCACAACTCATTTTATAAAACACCACACACAAAATTAGTAATCCCAAAGCTTTATGTCACTAGTATAAATCTCACCAGTATCAAAAGATGCTTCCCTATGAATAAAAACAATGATAATCTTCTGACTCAAACAAGGATCAATATATCTATCCTGATGCACTGCAGTTGCAAATCAATGAACAGAAAAAGCCTTACATTGAATGATGATCTCTATTCATGCACACAGCATTGATGGGAGACACTGGACCACTGACCCTAATTTAAAACATCTATAGCAGAATGTACTACTTAAATAAAATGTTCTAGTTCTATATTCTAGTCTCTAAAGACATAAGCTTTACTTAGTTCTCAACTCCCATTTGTTTCTATAGCCCAAGTTCATGTTGCTATATAATTTAAGTCGATTTTACTAATTCATTAATCAATACCTTTTATTTTCAATCCTTTTCATTTTCTTCTGATTAAAATCACACCTTTAAAATGATATTTGGGTTCTACCTGTTTCAAAAGTTTGTATGCTTCTAAGTTTTAGAACATTTAATGACAGAGAAACATATAATGAGACTTATGAAAGATCAAACTATTGCTAAAACTAAATGGTAATACTATGATTGTGAATTAATCTAATATAATTCTCATTCAAAAGTGCATCACAAAGTTTATAGTACAGTATACATATCTGGTAGAAGTTAATAAGAGATTTATCACGATTTTTAATTTTTCTAACTTTGAGCCCTAAACAAAGATTTCATAAAAACATTAAGCAGACATTTTGAAACATCTGTTTGCTGTTTAAGATCTTTTTTAAAATTTTTTATTGGTGCGGTGTAATCATACATCTTGTTGATGTTCAGAGTGATAGAGACATACATAAACACAGTACTCATTAAGCCCTCCCCTAGTACCCGCCCTATTCTCTCCCTCTCTCCTCCTTCCCATGCTCAGCACAGCGATTGGCTTTGATAAGTTTATGTATGTACATCGTGTCCATTGAGGTGTTTCCCTCTTCCACCCTCCATCTCCCTCATTAGGTTGCCTTCTTCACTCAACTAAGGTTTCTCCTCCTTTGTTTGAAATTCTATGTCCCAATTTTTCCCTAGCTTCCGCATACGAGGGAAGATATCCAACTTTTCACTTTTTGTGACTGACTAATCTCACTTAGCATAATGTTCTCCAGTTCCATCCATTTACCTGTAAATGACATAATTTTGTTCTTCTTTGTGACTGAATAGAATTACACTGTGTATATATGCCATAATTTTGTAATCCATTCATCTCTTGATGGACATCTTGGCTGGTTCCATAGTTTGGCAATTGTGAATTGTGCAGCTATAAACATAATGTATGCATATCCATGTTTATAGCTGTTTAAGATCTTAAAAAGACATAGTAAATATTAATTTTAGAAAATATATAGTATCTATTTTCACTTTTGGTTTATCAGTATAAAGGAATCCTGAGTTATACATATTCGTGTTACCAACATGAACACAATTTCTAAGTAAATTTCACTTAGGTAAAAAAAAGTTGCTTAATCATTGAACATTAGATAATAACTTATGTTAATGTGGCAAAGGAGAAAACTAAGCATCTTCCTGAGGGGGAAATTATTTAAAAAGTGAAGTTTTAGAGCATTTTTAAGAGAAATAAAAACAAAATAAATCAGAGCTGTTTAATATAATTTTGCTGTGAAACCAGGCAAGATGGTTTATTTTTACACAAAATTTTTAGCAACTCCTGACCTATCATTTTCTAGACTTTGGTAATATATCATTGAACACAGATCTTCACTTTTCTGGAGCTTCTGTTTTAGGAAACAGATAATAAGTAAAAAGTAAAATATATAATTTATGAAATGCTGATATTATAGAGAAAAATGCTACAGCAACAACAGTACAAAGTGACAAATACAGGGTAATGCAAGTTTAAGTAAGTTTGGGGGGAAGCTTCACTGAAAATACTAGAGCAAATCTGAAAGAGCTGAGGCAATGTGCCATGTGTCTAGGAAAGTTCCAGAAAGCATATTTATATATCAAAAATTTTGTATTCTCAATATCAATACAAGGAAATCATTAATATCACCAATAGTTCTTATAATCAATTGCTCCAAATATGATATTTCATTGAATAGTCCACTTCCATAGGAGAATTGCTTTGTTTATTTATTTTCTATATTTACAATACATGTAAGTGTGTCTATCACACGATGGGCTTTGAAAGAACTCTTGGTGAGTGAATAGTGTCTTTACAGAGTTCAATGTTATATATGAGCCAATTTATCTGTCCAATGAAAATATCTTTCTTAGCAATGTCAGCTACCATGTGTGACACCTACCATAAAACCATTCATCAATAATGGAATTCACAGGGAAAGGATCCATGTGCGACCATTCTCCAATTTTATTTTTAATCCTTTCTTACATCACCAACATGCCCTTTCTGTCCTAATTCTCAGCAGAATAACTCTGTTTCACTAAAAAATGTTGGAAAGAAGCAGGACATATCTTCATAAGTTTCAACCATCATTTTTTCCAATTCTCTACCCACAAAAATCACAAATAATCACTCTATTACAGAAAATCATCAAACTTAAAATTTCCAATTCACCTTCTTCTATCCCCTCTTGAATCCAGTCTACATCTGTCCTATTTTCTTTGTCATCAAAACACTGAAGCTATTCTTATAAGGGTCACAGTGACATCAGAATTATTAAATATATTATTGGGTTTGATATTAAAATAGAGTATTTGAAAACTTACCTTTTAAAGTTGTCACCAAGTCACCATCTTCTCCTGGCATCTCCTATATTACTTGTCACTTTTCTCAGCCTGCTTCTTTATTTCTGACATCTTTTAATAATTTATTGCCCCATGACATACTTCTGATGCCTCTTCCTTTATCGAAACACAATCATTTCGTATATTTTCACACATTAAATATCACCTAAAACCTAGTGGCTTATAGATTAATATCTTTACCTGACCCTCTCCACCAATCTTCAAAATTCTATAGAGTTTGAAATCAACATCTTCTCTTGATGTCCAGTAGGTTCCTCTACCTAAACATCAACAACAAACTCTGCATTCTTTGGTATACTGTTACAATGCAAAACCTAATTTGCAGTAAATGACTACTCCATAGTTCTGGTTTCTCATACCAAAAGTTGGCCATCCTCTTATATTTCACAATAAGCCCATCAGTATATATTTGTGGCACTGTAATAAAAAAAATCTACATCCAACCACTCATCTTTTCTGACCTGGAATAATGTTATAATTTCCTAGCCTGACTCCCCATCTATGCTTATTTCCCTGCAGTTATTCTTAGAAAGTCAGTTTCTAAACTGAAATGCAAATAAGATCATGCCACTGACCCTCTCAAACTCTTATCATCACTTTCCACTTTAGAGCTAATGTCAAAGTCTTTGCACCAATGTACAGCAATCTACATGACGCATCTTCCCTCTCCCATTGTCTATTTTCTCTGTCATTCTCACTTTTATTTTCTCTTAATAACATACTAGGATTATCTTTTTTCTTAAGAAGTTGTAGATAAGCTCCCTATCCAGGAGTTTTGTCCACCCTTGCCTTAATAAACTGAGGATTTCTTTCTAGATTATCTACACAACTCGCTGACTTACATCAGGCAGGTCTTCGACCAAATGTCACCTTCACAATGACAGCACTTTTACCCGGGCACCTATAAGCCCACTATTGCCTTATAGTTCTTATTAGTATATGATGAAGTACACATTTCATTAAATTATCATTGAGCACATTTCAATTTGTCTTTCCGATGCCCTTTTACTACCTGTTCATTTCTTTGGCCCACTTTAGATGAAATTCAATACATTTCTTATTGGTTTTTTAACAATTTTTAATATATTTAGGAACTCTGACATTATGATATGAAAGTGATAAAAATGAGACTTGAATAGCTGCTTCATAATTTAAAAATTTTTTTCACAGTATTTGGGATCAAATTCACAAAAATACACTGATCAATTCCCAATATTTGAGATTGTCTGAGATATTTTTTTTTCTCTTCCACCTGCATCATAATAAAACAGAGGCCTACAGGGTCACAAGGCAGCAGCCATGCAAGAAACTGCATCTGAGTTTTCCAAACAGAATGGGAGGAAAGTATATTAGATATGAGAGAAAATATATTTCCTTAATGAAGCAGAAGATGAAGTCCAGTGAGGCAGGAGAGAAGCAAATGGGGTATGTGTATGGGGAGGTAACAGGGGAACAGGGATTGCTGAAAGAGGTCAGAGTGAATAGAAGCCAGATCATGCTGCTTGCTTGCTTGATTGCTTGCTTTCTTTCTTTCTTTCTTTCTTTCTTTCTTTCTTTCTTTCTTTCTCTCTCTCTCTCTCTCTCTCTCTCTCTCTCTTCCTTCCTTCCTTCCTTCCTTCCTTCCTTCCTTCCTTCCTTCTTTCTTTTTCTTTCTTTCATCTTTCCTCCCTCATTTATTTTCTTTACAACAATATGCACACTTGGTTTTTAAATTATCTTATGAGAATAGTAGCTACATAATTGTAATAGAATCTTCAAAATTGGTGGAATAGGGAGACATAGACAGCCTGTGAGAATATCCTTAATTTCTATATTTGAATCAACTTAATTATAAATACAGATGAATGCCAAATAATTGATAAATATCTTCTTTTAGTTCTGATTATATTATCATTTACAATTTAATTATGAAACAATAGTGTGTGTTATCAGCATAGTGTTAATGCTGTTGGAGAATTTTTTTAAATATTTCATATATTAGCCGGGCGTGGTGGCGCACGCTTGTAATCCCAGTACTTCGGGAGGCGGAGACTGAAGGATCCAGGTTTGCGGCCAGCCTCAGCTCGCTCTCTCTCTTTCCCTGTCTCTCTCTCTCTCTCTACCTCTGCAACTTCGTGGGACCCGGTTTCAAAATAAAGTATAAAAAAATAGGGCCGGGGGTGTAGCGCGGAGGTAGAACGCCCCTGGGTTCAGTCTCCGGTACTGCAAAAAAAAAAAAATATATATATATATATATATTTCATATATTTGTGGAAATGTTGCTATAATTTATATAACAAGAAGGTATAATGAATAGTAAGCATATAATTACATTTCTTTGCCAAGGTACCATTGTTTCACTGTAGCATTTTGAATTTTGTGATAGAAACACTAGGTGTTTGTTATGAAAGACCAGGTACTATCACTTGGTGACTTTGTACGGGTTCTTAATTTCAGTGCTAATTTAAATGACTCCATTGTCCTACTACACTAGAGAAGGGGAAATAAATGAGTCACCTTGTTTCAAAATGTGAAGAAGTGACATCTTTGATATTATTAGTCTTTGCATTGTGTTAGGAAAGCTGATTTTATGTGCTAGAGCAAAACCCATGGCTCATAAACTCAACAGAGGTGAGTGAGTTATGATAGTCTTGGAAATACATTAATGAAATTCTGCAAACATCAGTATGGTACATTAGTCTTCATCACATTTGGCTTTATTAAACACACAGATAGATGGGAGCCTGTCATGTATGCCAATTGTTTTGCTTTTTCAAAATGACCTAAGGAAACATAAAAGCACTGTGGCTTTTTTCAAAGCTATTTTAACACCATGTGTAAATGATAACATTTCATAGTTTGGTGATTTAAAGAATGGGACAGTTTAGGACATTATCATCAAGGTGATTTAGCATTCATCAAAGACCTATAATATGTTGGACACCACAGGGGGAAAAAATAGGACACTGAAAAACAAGGTCTCTGCCCTTAATTTATGTTTGCTTATTTTCTCTAAAGACTGGATAAAATATAATGTTCACATCAGAGTACATGTTTTGAAAGCTAAAGTTTTCCATCAGAATCAATGAGGCATATGCCTTTAGGAAGGACTAGGTTCACCTGTTCACTTCAAGGCAAAATAGATGCTAACATGTAAGTTCTATTAGCTAATAATGAAACCTCAAATGTTGAACTTGAAGAAGGCAATATTTTCTATATCTGACTAATTCTATGAATATTCACTTTCGTAAAGTTTTAAATCCAAATTAAAAACAATTTATAATAAGGGTTTTGTTTTATTTTGTTTCTACTTTGGGGAAATATATAAGTGATCATGTATTAGATTTAGATTTTGGAACTAGAAGGTGTTAGTTTTTTCAAAATATGATGTAATGTATACCCTAAAATATTATATCAAAAGTATCTGGGACATGTATTTAGGTTTCTGGGATATTGTCAGAGTAAACTACTTCAAACACCAAATTCATCTTTCTTTTGAAATATAGCTTCCACAATTCTCTTTTGAACATTATTCTCCATAGCCAAATATAGATGTATATATGTATATTCTTTTGTCCATACTTGTGTTTCTCATGTACAGCAAAACAAAGATTATGTACTGCTATTTGTATAAGTTACTCAGTGAAAGAATCTCTTTTTTTTCAATTGGCATTGTTTAATTTTTGTGGATATTATTATCACTATGATTAATATTTTGGTATTTATCCCTAATCATTATACAATGCTGTATATTCTCTAAAAATTCAGTGTTGTAAACATACACACACACACACACAAACACACATGGGTACATGTGTGTTTGTGTGTGTGTGTGTGTATTATGGATAATGAGAAAGAACTTCTTAAGCTTTTGCTAAAGAATCAAGGGAGTAAAAGACCTCTACTATGAAAACTACAGAACACCGAAGAAAGAAATAGAAGATATCAGAAGATTGAAAGCCCTCCCAAGTTCCTGGATAGGCAGAATAGACATCATAATGATCATACTACCAAAAGTAATATACAGTTTCAATGCAATACCCATTAAAATACCAACAACATTCATCACAGAAATAGAAAAAGCACTCAGAAAATTCATATGGAATAACAAAAGATTCAGAGTAGCCAAAGTAATTCTTAGCAACAAAAACCATGCTGGAAGTACCACAATACCAGACTTCAAACTATATTACAAAGCTATAGTAACCAAAACAGCATGGTATTGGCACAAATACAGACACATAGATCACTAGAACAGAATAGAAGGTACAGAAACAAACTCTCACATCCATCACAACTTGATCTAAAACAAATAGGCCAAAAACAGATGCTGGAGAAAAGATAGCTTTTTCAACAAATGGTACTGGGAAAACTGGTTAACCATATATAGAAACCCTAACCTCTCACTTTGCACAAGAGTCAACTCAAGATTGATAAAGGAGCTAGAAATTGGACCATAGACTTTGCAACTAATATAAGAGGACATAGGACCAACTCTCCAACACATAGGCACCAGTAGAGACTTCCTCAGTATAACCCCAAAGCCCAGGAAATAGAAACAAAAATCAATAAATGGGATTGTATCAGAATAAAAAGCTTCTGTGAAGCAATGGAAACTATCAAGAACTTAGAGAGCCTACAGAATGGGAGAAAATCTTTACCAGTTACTCATCTGATAGAGAATTAATATCTAGTGTATACAAAAAGCTTAAAAAACTCAATAGTAAGAAAACAAAGAACCCAATTAAAAATGGGCAATGGATCTGAATAGACAATTCTCAAAATAAGAAATACAAATAGCCAATAAACATATGAAAAATATTCAACAACATTAGCAATCAGGGAGATGCAAATCAAAACTACACTGAGATTCCATCTAACCCATTAAAATGGCAATCATCAAGAATATGCATACAATGAATGCTGGCAAGGATGTGATGAAATAGGAACTCTTACACACTGTTGGTGGGATTGCAAATTAGTACGGCCACTATAGAGATCAGTTTGGAGGTTCCTTAAAAGACTGGGAAATAGAATGGAACTACCTTACAACACAGCCATACCACTCTTTGGGATCTTCCCCAAAGCATTGACGTCAGATTATTATAGAGACATGCATTTCCATGTTTATAGCAGCTCATTTCACGATAGCCAAACTATGAATCCACCCTAGGTGTCCATCAATAGACAAATGGATTATGAAATTATGATATATACACACAACAACGGAATTCTACACAGCCATAAAAAATAACCCAATTATGTCATTTGCAGGAAAATGGATGGAATTCAAGAATAGTATGCTTAGTGAGAGTAGCCAGTCACAGAAAGTGAAAGGACAGATGTTTTCACACATATGTGAGAGTTAGAGAGAAACTGGGAAATAAAGAAGACCTCAGATAAATGAGTGGAGACATTAACAGAATGTGGGAGGGGGAGCTATAGAGAGAAGGCGGGGAAGATAAAATGGAGATCTGATGATGGTGGCTATTCAAATAACCCTTTGTTCATACATTAAATTACTTGTATCGATGTAAAGATTATCTATGGGGTGGGGGAGTGGGGTCAGAACTGAAGGGAAACACACAATGAATATTGCTTGTATGTATTTATCACTCTGAACCTCACTATAATATATAATTATAATGCACAAATAAACAAAAGAATTCTTCCTCCCCACCCCAGATCACCTCCCTCACTCCACTGGAGTTTCTCCTCTATTATCAAAAGTTCCTCTTATATCCCAATTACTCTCTACTTCCACATATGAGAGAAAACATATAACCCTTTATTTTCTGTGACTGGCTAATCTTACTTAACTTACTGTTCTCCAAATCCATCCATTTTCCTGTAAATGACATATTTTTGTTCCTCTTTATTGCTGAGTAGAATTCCATTGTGTATATATCACATAATTTTGTGACCCATTCATCCGCTGATGGACACCTGGTTTGGGTCCATAATTTACATAATTTGACTATTTTGAATTGTGCTGCTATAAACACAGATATGCACATATTACTATAATATTCTGGCTTCAGTATATTATAGCAATATATAATATATTACATGCTAAATACTTTGGAAAGATACTCAGGAGTGGTATAACTGGATCATATGGTGGAACCATTTCCAGTTTTCTGAGGAATCTACACTGATCTCCATAGCAGCTGCACTAATTTGCAATCCCACCAACAGTGTAGAAGAGTTCCTATTTCCCCACATTCTCACCAGCATTTATTGTTTGGCTTCTTGATGATTGCCATTCTAATTGAGGTTAGATGGAATCTCAGTGTAGTTTTGATGTACATCTCCCTGATTGCTAGTGATATTGAAAATTAATGAAGGAAACACTTCCACTGACATTATATACATATGTGATAATACCAATGCCAAGCTCAATATCTTGTATGGGGAAAGGGTGAGTGAGGAGGGAACCAGGGGAAAGCTCACCAAGTGCTGTGTGCATGTATGTCACTATCACTATGAACTACATTATGATGTGAGACTATAATGTACCAGTTAAAGTATAAAAAAAGAATTAAAAAGCACCAAGAATTTTGAATAAAATAAAAACTCCAATCTGAGACATATTTATATTTTTTACTAGTTACATGAAAAATTTAGAAATTTGCTATCAGGATACCTATAATATTTTCATGCCTTCAAGAATTCTAGCATTGTTAGCTCACCAAGGTGGCACATACCTGTATTCCTAGTGTTTGGGAGGCTGAGACAGGAGGATCACAGGTTTGAGGCCAGAATACAGTAATTTAGTGAAAACCTGTTTCAAAATAGAAAATGAGAAGGGCTGCAGATATGGATAAGAGGTAGAGCACCTCTTGGTTCAGTCCTGAGTACAAGGACAAGATGCTGGGAGCTAAGAGGATACAGTGGGGAATATATTATTTAAATTATGACGTTTTCTCACCTGGACCATAGTTTATGGAAGGCAAGGTTTTGACAAATCAAGGACTACTTCAGATTACACAAAAAATGTTAACATTAAAATATGATACTCGTGCAGGCGTGGTGGTACATACTCGTAATCCCAGTACTTGGGAGGCTGAGACAGGAGGATCCCAGGTTCATGGCTGGTGATCCTCAGCAACTTAGACCCTGTTTCAGAATAAAAAATAAAATAGGGCTGATGGTATAGCTCAGAGGTAGAATTCCCATGGATTCAATCCCCAGTACCACACTCACAAAAATATCAAATAAAATAAAATAGAGTAAAATAAAATATGATACTCAGTTTTTTTAATTCTTGGTTCAAGGCATGATCACAGAAAATGGAGATTTCTATGACTCTACTCTTTAACTCCTGTAGCAGAATACTGATGAAAAAAATGCATGATCTGATTCAGCAAATCTCTGAATTGCAAAATAGAGTGAAATTTTTAGATTTCTAGGTCTCTCTTATGAAAATGTGGAAATTAATTAAAAATAAGGGTGACCAGGAAAATTGGAGACTTACGTATGTCAAACACATGAAAAAATAGTTCACCAACAGAAGAAATCCTTTCTTTTCTATTCATGGAAACTATTTCCACTTTGTTCTTACCCATTAAACCGCTATTTTTCAAACCTGAAAAACATACTCAAATATTACTTCCAAGTTACCATAAGTAGTATATTTTTTGCTCAATTTAAGTTTTTATAATTGTTCCACATCTAGGATGATGGAAAAAAGTGGGTTAAGGATCCTATAATTATTATGCTTTAGAAAGCAGCCTAATAATAGTTCTCTTTCTTTTCTCTGTTTCTGAAAGAATATTTAAAATGAAATTTATTTTCTTAACAAAGCATTAATTGTATAATACATTCATCTTATGCATTCCTCCAGGTTTAAAGTTTATGCCTATTCTTTTCCCCTCCTCCCAGTGTCTGGTAATCCTCCGTTCTACTTCTTGGTTTTGTGAATTTGACTCTTTTATATAGTTTACGTAAACAGAATCATGCAGCACTATTCTTTCTGTGACTGGATTATTTCATTTAGCATGGCATTACAAAGGTTCATTGACCTTGTAATATATGGAAGAAGTTCCTTCTTTTTTAATGTTAAGTAGCTTTCTAGTATCTATATTGCCATGTTTTCTTTATCCATTCCTTTGCCCATGGACCTTTAAGTTGTTTATATAACTTGACTTATGAAAAATGCTACAGTGAACATTCTAGTGCTAATACTTCTTTGATATTCTGCTTTCACTTGTTCTCTACTGGTAGTTATAATTTTATTTTGTATAATAGTCATTCTGATAGGAAGAATGTTCATATCTTTCTCTAAATCCCATTTTTTTGTCCATAAATCCAGAGCTACATCGCATTCAATGAGGTTAATTATAAAATCAAATTTGTGATGAGGAGTATTATGAGCCAAATGAAATACAAGATTTTCCATTTCATCTTTGATAAAAATTGGGGTACATGAATAAATATTTATTCCTGTGGTGCTAGACATGGGAATGAGAAATTTAAGTTTCTATATGTTAAATTTATAAATACAAGTTCAATAACCAAAGATTTGAAATTGTATGCATTTTCTAAAATGTGGTAGCAGTCAGATGTTCAGTAAGGTTTGACTGTAACCTGACTAAATGAAGTTGACATGTCAGAAATTCCTTGATGCAACATAGAAGCAAGATGTCAAATCTATTGAAGATAGAAATGTTAGAGTGGATTCATACTGCTTGCTTTGCTCGGGTGCCATTTAGATCTGTTCCTGGATGAGGCAGAAATTAATCATTTCAATAGGCATTGAAGAATTGTTTAGGATGAAAAAATGCATTTTTAAAAAACATTCTTTTGTCTATTTTCTAAAGACGAGAGATGTGGATGTTAAATCCAACCAATAAAACGCACTGCCTGATTTCACTGTGGATGATAAGATGTCGGTGTAGCAGAATTCTAGTACCAGTATTAAACTGCAAGAAGTAACCTTCATAGTTACTAGGTCTTGTCTATAATCATAATAGATCTGCAAGACTAAATAGTAATAACTAGTTAATCATGGTTTTGTGCAACAAATAGAATCAGGTATAAATTATTTAATTATAAAATTAAGATTGCATAACCTAAAAAGGAATTTGAGTCATCTAATGCAAAATAGCTACTCCTGACTCAAGTTTTACTTTGCATCCATTCAGATACTTCATGTGTCCACAGCTTTTCCTGTAGTAATAACTATACTATAATAGTATAAACAGTTAAATTAAGTTACCATTCTAACTTTAACTGATAGATCTGTGCCCATTTTCCAAGAAACCATGCACTTGATAAGGTAAGCTAATGCCGATGTTTCGTATATAATTGTATATTTCTGTGCTGTATTCACTAGCACAGAGCTTGGATACCAGTGTTTCCTTGGTGTTGGCTTGTGGTTTTCAGATTATAAATATATTCGTCCAGGTAGATCTTTGTAGGGTTTATTGAGTCAATAATACATATGGTGGATATTTTCTTAAGTGAAGAGTTACAGTAAATATATTTCAGAAACTGGAAGAATCGCCATATTGGCTTCCTGTCTCAGGGAGTCAAGTCTATTAAGGAAAAGCCAAGTGAAATAGAACTTTACCTCTCCTTCAGTTGTGCCAGCCCCAAGGCACTATGGCATCTCTAGGGTTGAATTTGAAGATTTTTGCCACCAATGAAAATCTGAAAAAAAACAGAATGCTTTAGTTCTATCATATATCATCTAACATTCCTGTTTCCTTGTTCGGAAGCCAGTTGGGATTTGGAGTAGAGAGAAGAAGATAATTAAAAGCTTAATTAAATGGTGATATTCAATTGCTCTTGTTTCATATACATTATTCTTATTTTTTATTATTTTTATTTTTTATGTTTTTATTTTTGGTACTAGGGATTGAACCCAGGAGCATTGTATCTCCAAGCTCTACCCACAGCACTTTTTAATTTTTTATTTTGAAACAGGGTCTCACTAACTTGCTGAGGGTCTCGATAAGTTGCTGAGGCTGGCCTTGAATCTTGGATCTCCATGTCTCAGCCTCCCAAGTACTGTGAATGCGGGCATGTGTCACCACAGATGGCTCTTATGTGTATTATTCTTACTGGGGAAATTCAGCCCAGTCCTTATACCTGATGTGTAACTATTTATAACCTATTTTTCTTCCATTTTAAGGAGTAGAGAATACTGGAATTAGTTCACCTTTTCCTAACAAGGATTAAAACTCATATTTGCTGTCTTGCCTCAGAATTACATCAATTTCTAAGCCTATGCTGTAAACACTGATCATGGCATGATCCCAGAAGACATATTTTCATTGGCTACCTTGATAACATGCTGTTAGTTTTTGGAAAAGAAAAGGTAGTAAGTACTTAAGCAGTCCTAGAAAGATCTATATGTAACAGAGGAACATTGATTTATATCACCAAAATAAAGGTAGCATTCATTGCTTTTGGGGGTATCCTGTCCAGGGAAATATTTATGTATTCCACACATATGGAAAGAAATTGGCTTCAAATTACAACCAATATCATTACAAAAGAAACAACGCTTTTGTGGTTTGTCCTAACGCTTATAGATCTGAAATGCCATTATTGATGAGTGAAACACTAGTGATTCTTATTTGCTTTCATTCTTGTTAGAGGAGTAGAAAGAGGAAAAATCCACTATAGACAGGAAATGCAGAAATTGGGTGAATTTCAGCCAATTTCACTGATTATATAGAAGATAGCAAGTCAAACAAGAATCCCAAGTTTCTCAGACAGAGGAAATTGAATTCTACCTGCTAACACTTACCTGCGGGCCTTCAGTACACAGCCCTGGCCCAGCAATGGCTAGAGGTAATGTGGAAACCTGGGAGTAATTCTTCCATCCTGATGCACAGGGCCCTTTCTCAAGTGCACTGTAGCTACTTGCTGAAGCCTGGAGGTTGGGCAGGAGAGCAGCAAGGGGACTCTGCAATTACAGAATTCTGAACGTGGGACTGGAGTGCAAAGAAAACAACCCAGGAATTCCAAACTTATCACACAGTCCCATGAAAAAGGGAGAGATTTTACAAAATTTGTGAAGCCTGTGATTCTGCTACACAACCTGGAAACCAGTCCAAAATTTTGCTATTGCTGAGACTCCCCGCCCTGGTGAAGTCATGGGTCTATCCTCAATATATTTGACACAGTGGTGAATCGAATACAAATAAATGTGTGCAAAGCCTAGATTCAGTTCACTTACAGATGGCATTGATTCCACTTTCCAACAATAGTGGCAGGAAAGAAGAAGACCTGCATTCTTCACAGAGGGCCTGTTCCTGAAAGTTCAGCAGACACTGCTAGAGTTCACACCTAACAGGCCCCTCTGAGGTGTTGCGAAGGTCTGCTCAGGTTAAATGTGTCTGGCTCAGTTTTGCTTTAGGGAACTGAGGAAATAATGTAGACAAATCAACAAAATGCTTGTTTGGATGCTATGTTAGTTAAACTAAAACAAATTCATTTTCCACTTGGCTTCTTTAGCTCTCTACTCTGACTAGAGGACTATGATACTGTCTTGTATCAGCTGGTAAAGAACTCACAGCTCATGGCCCTCAAGTAATATTTTATTCGTTTTTCTCCTATGCATAGTTACCCTAGTGAAATGCTAAATTTGAGGGAATTTTTGAGTGAGAAATATTCACTTCATATATTTGGAATATCTTAACAGAGTCTTTCTCATGAGAAACTGAATTACACTAACAATGGATGTGTTCCCCTCCATCAATAAGACTACAATAAAAAATTGGATGGAAGACTTCCAATTTTCCACTGCAGCAGTTGACATTAGCCCAGTTTTATTTCATTTCTCTGATTATGGAAATGAAAAGCACTTGTTGTCCAGTTATTTTCACCTAGAAAATAATGACCTACTTTATTAGCCATTTTTCCAGATGACAATACATCAAACACCTTCATTGTCTCTCCTTTTTTTCTACACATTATAGTAATTATGCAATTTGCTCTTACTTTTAAGTATTATTTCCTGAGTCTTGCCATCCTGAGATCCTATAAAGCCATTTTATTGGAGTGTCCATTTTCTTTTAGCAATACCCTCCATTAAAATTGGCTTTTAAAAAATGCAGCCATTGCAAAGCTTTCAAAAATATTGAGAGCCTTTTCACTAGTACATTTCTTATTGCCTTGGGGGAATGAAACCTTCTGGTTACTCTTAGGAATATAATTGCATGTTGGAGTCTCTAAGGATACACACATTAAAAATATGAGGCTAGCCAGGCGTGGTGGTGCACGCTTGTAATCCCAGTACTTGGGAGGCTGAGACGGGAGGATCCGGATTCGTGGCTAGCCTCAACTACTTA
The DNA here is from genome assembly GCA_004027185.1 of Glis glis. NCBI lineage: Eukaryota > Metazoa > Chordata > Mammalia > Rodentia > Gliridae > Glis > Glis glis. The sequence continues at coordinate 3,993 of PVJS01010260.1, read as the reverse complement.
GTGAGGCCCTCTGCAACTTAGTGAGAACTGGTTTCAAAAAGAGAATAAAAAATAGGGATGGAGGTGTAGCCCAGAGGTAGAATGCCCCTGGGTTCAATCCCCAGTTCTGAAAAAAAAAATATGAGGCTTAATTTACAGGGAAGATATTTTCCTCCCCTTCTATTTCTTTGATTGTTTACATTACGACACTTGAAATTGTAAGCACTTTACCCTCATTTGAAAACTAGATAGGGAATTCAGCTTTATGTCTTGGGAAGGTCAATCTCAAGGACCTGTGATTCATCTCTTTGAAATGTAAGCATTAAGGAAGCTAGCACTCATATCTCCCAGTTTTTGTGAGAGAGAGTAGAGGTCTAATTTGGTGGGCTACTAGCTTCAAGTTGTAAAACTACCTCCTGTTACAAAGATGTAAGACTTTTTTTTTTCTTTGCACAAATGCACTTAACTAACACAGATGATCGCTCCAATTACCAAGCCCAGTTAGGACAGTTTACTTGGGACAAATGGTGTTGTCGAGTCCTCTTTCTTGAGGATTTCTTCTATTTCAGTGATATGTATTTCAGTGTTTCATCATCCTGAAATCCTATAAAACCACTGATACTAGACATCCCATTTTTTTCAGCAACATCCCAGAGATTACCTCTGCTCCATTACAGAACATATTTGTAATGGGTTGTATCTGCTTAGCGGTATAAAAGCATGACATTTCTGTCTACCTTTGCAATAATATTTTAGTGATTCGATTGTGGTGCACCTCACATTCTGGTTTAATTCTTAATGATTAATGAGTGCTTTCTTTCTCTATGAGCTTTGTGGAGAGGATATGGGTTGGCCAGCTTTTCATTGCTGTGACCAGTGGACTTGACACAAACCAGAAACAACTTAAAGGAGAAAGGTTCATCTTGGCTCACTGTTTTGGAAGTTTCTGTCCATGGTCAGCCAGCAGCTTTGCTCTGGTCATGGGGTGAGGCAGAACATCTTGGCAAAAGGGTATGGGAGAAGAAACCTGCTCAGCTCATGGCCCCTGGGAAGCAAGGGGAAGGGCCAAGATGCTGTCTCCAGGGACAAGCCCTCATTGATTTACCTCCTCTACTTGTTCCTCACCTACCTATAATTACCACCCAGCAGTCCATTCAAATTAATAATCCATCCAATGGTTTGATCCACTGAGGAGGTTATAGCCTCATTTCCAGTAGGTTTCACTTCTAGACATTGCTGCATTGCTTCAACACGACAGATCCAAACCACAACAGGAAATTTAGATAGGAGGAATATTTGAATTTTAGTTATATTTTCCCAATAGTTCTACCTTTATTTTTACTTACTAACTATATTCTAATCAACCCTCCATCAGTCTTCTTATCTGTTCTTCAACACTTTAACAAGAAATTTCTAGCATCTCCACTCAATCTCCTTGAAGTCACTATTAATCTCAGGATTTAAGATAATATACTTACAAGTAGCTTGAACTCTAGGCACCTTTGCCAAGTATCGAATCATGTGTTATGGTTATGTGCCCTCCATATCAATAAATTTTCCTTACCCAAATTTATATTCTGTACTTCGTCCTTTGCATGCTATCTTGAAATCCAGTTTCCCATATGAGGTATCCTAGTTCCTTGAGTACAAATTGGTTATGTTTTGGAATTCTATTAGTAAACAGGGAATTTCATCCTGGTGTAAACTTCTACTTTTCAACCTGGAATTTCAGCTGAAGATAGTGTTCAGAGTTATCCTTGAATGAATTAAACTATCTTTTGAAAGTCCTATTAATGTTAGTGCATTGTAAAATCTTATCTAGTAGCAAGTACTTCTGTCTTCTAGGAAAACTCAGAATCAAATAAATCACATTTTCAATATATTTACCTATATTTTCCCATTCCAGGTCTCAGATTCCTTCTCTTCTATTGATCCTTTATTATATAGTAAAATTCTATTAATTTTTGCATACTTTAGTATTATTTGTGGAGTCTTGCCAAGATCAAGGGGCAAATATTTCAACACTGTCAGTTGTGTGTTCTATGTCCACTACAAGTTACCATGGAAGTCTTTTGGTTTAAAATCATTAGTTAGTTTGACAAATACCTTCTCTGAACCTATTACATTATCTGGCAAAGTATCCAGTACCAAAAAAATTAATTCCACTCTACAATAATGATGATTATTTTAGTCCCATAAAGACTAAACATTGCATTAATTCTCAGTGCTTCTTCCTTTATGTGTATTTCATCTCAGTAATAGAAATAATCTTAGGTACTTATGATGTTCTAGGAGCCATTTTTATTTCAAATACCATTATTAGTGGGCTTATTATTGTATGAAGTTGGTGGACAAGTCAATTCTAAAATCCCGTCCTGAAGGCTTACATTCTGAAACGGTATCTACTAGCAATTTTCCGAGTCTGGGTTCCTAGAAGACTAAAACAATACATACTAGGCTAAATGTGAATGCTTTATTTTGAATGTTGTAAACTTAAGGCAATGAAAGAAAAAAAATAAGGATATGGTGCAGGAAAAATAGGGGGAAATGCATGATGAAGTATTGCTCTCAGCTATTGCTTCATGGTGAGCCTTAAAAAACATAGCTTTTTTCCTAGCAGATATATATATATATATTATATATATATGTGTGTGTGTGTGTGTGTGTGTGTGTGTGTCTTATGGTTATGCATATATATATATATATGTATATATATATATCTGATAGAAAAAAATATATATATATGTGGTTCATATACTGGATTCATAGAAAAATTGCCTGGACTTGTCCATTGCAATGAGAAAAGGGGAGGGGATTTATCTGAATAGTACCCTTTTATTTCTTGTTTGATGTATTTCATACAAGAATTTTGTCTGAAGTGGACAGGCCCCATAGCTAGTAGCATTACTTGAACCAGCTGTTTTTACAACAACACTGCCTGCCACAGCACTGTGCAAGGATCTGCTCTCTGGAATGTCTGCCTTATAGAACAGCTAATACAAACATAAGTGTGTGTTAGGGGTGTGTATGGGGGAAAGTAGCTTCCTAAAAAGAATCATTGTGGGACTGAGGGATAAAAAACTTTGAAGGTTTCAATAAATCAGAAAGCTAAAATTCTTTATTGGGTCACACATAAAATTGGATCTTGACTTCACATCACACTTAAAATCTTTTCTAGATGGTTTTAAGAAAGTCAAAATTTACAAGAAGTACAATAAAATATTTTGAAGAAAATAACTTGCTAGAAGGACTTATAACTGTAACAAAAATAGAAAGTTCAAATGGGTATTAAAAACATGAAAAATAAAACTTCAACTACCTTAAATTTATAGACATCAAATGGGTATTAAAAACATGAAAAATAAAACTTCAACTACCTTAAATTTATAGACATTTGTGGGCCAAAAGAAGCAATAAATGTACGAAAAGAAAGCCACAAACTGAAGAAGATATGTGGAGCATGTGTAGGTCAGAAAATAATAGCAATTGATTGTATGAGGAACTCTAAAAAAATAAAGGAAAAAAAAGACAAACATAGGTAAGTAGTCAAAAGTGTGGGCCATTATTCAAAGAAATAAAAATTATGTTGGCATACTAGTAACTGATAATAATCTGTGTAATCATTACCACAATGATATGATGATATATGATTTAACACTGAAAAATTTGGCCAAAAGAAAATAGGTGCATGAAACTAAAAAACAATGAAAATAATGTGAAGAAAAAATCCCACAGCAACTAAAGATAGTACAAAAATTCCCCTAACATGAAAAAAAATTTACTAACATATCTACATTAAGAAATTTAAGTGAGCCGGTCGTGGTGGCGCACGCTTGTAATCCCAGTACTTTGGGAGGTGGAGACCAGAGGATCTGGGTTCGCGGCCAACCTCAGCGCGCATGCGCGTGCGATCAATATCTCTCTCTCTCTCTCTCCTCTCTCTCTCTCTCTTTCCCTCTCTCTCTCTCTCTCTCTCTCTCTCTACCTAGCGAGGCCCTCCGCAACTTCGTGAGA
>PVJS01010259.1:5638-48613 GCA_004027185.1 Glis glis | reverse complement strand
ATATATATATATATATATATATATATATATATATATAAAGACCCCGGTGAGCCATGGTACCTTAGGGATTCAGATCCCATTTTCAGAAAGTTGGAGGAATTTAGTTGAAGAGATTGAAAAAAAATAGTGGAGGTGATTTGTAGAAGAGTTTTGAAGACAGCTGTGATCATGGCCCCTTGCTATTGGGTCTGTTCCCTTATAAATGTTTGTTCTTTTGTACTGCAGAGGATGTTAAGAAAGGTGAGAGGAGGGTGCTGTGTAGTCCCTTGGGAGATCCAGGTGACGGCCAGGCTTGGCGATGGTGCAGAGGGTTGGTGTAAACCTGTGAGATAGGTTCAGGAGAAACTGGATCTTTCTGGACAGTGCTAGGATCCTACCACACATTTCACCATCAATTTTCAGTGCTTTTCTGAATGCAAGAGCAGATAAAACATGTGCATTAAGAGTCGAGAGATAAGAATCCACATCTGCTATAGGGAAATCGATAAAAATCAGTAATAGAGGAAACACATTTTATATTTCAACTGTGTTAGTAGTGAGAGAGATAGAAAATATCTATAAAATACTGTGTCTGCCTTTTTTAATGTAGCCATCAAAAGACAGCACACCTAATAGAGGGCCACATACTGAGATCAAATACATCAAAGGACATTTTAGCCTCTTGCTAGTGAAATGCAGCAACGTCACTTTAAAAGTCCTTTGAATGTTCAAGCCATGGATGCTGGTCTTGAATATCTAACACTACTACGGATTGTCTGTTTGGTGGATTGAGAGTGGATGACAAACAGAGGGCTACTTCACAAGTGACAGCCTGCTTTCTAAGAGAGTTTGGGTTCTGCTTTCTGAAAGGAAAAACTAAAAGATTCCTGCCCCTAAAACAGAACAGGTTTTATAATGCAGATGATTTTTGAAGAAACTAAATTAGAAGCGAGGAAGAGATAAATGCATCTCAACCACATTAGAGTGATTGGTATTGGAAAGAAGAGAGCTATAATTTACATTATTCTCTTTAGCATTGACTTATCCACGCGGGATGAGAAATAACAGTAAGTGTATGCCCAGAGACAAGATAAAACACATCACCTTTAATGAAACATTTTAGGCCTGATTTAGAACTCAATATTTGAAATGCAGCACTAGAGTCAAGGGGGAATTCTAATGTTATTAATATGCACAAATATGCATTGAAGACATTCATCAAAATTCCACTGGGAGACATATGTTTCTAAACTCAGTATTGCCGATATGGTCTCTCACAATTTATTCTCAGACATCTATCCGCATGCTTCAGCATATTCTTCTAAACTGGAAGATAAAGCGGTTTTATAAAACCGAAAATGGGCCAAGTTGTATTTCTCACTTGTAATGACCTCTTTTAAAGCAATTATATGACTATAATATTTTTCTAGCTGGCATGCAAACATGAACACAGGCATATATTTTTAAATGATCTTATTATGCCTTGTCATGAAGAAAAGAATTTAAAATCTGCATGGAATGATTCTTATAAATGCTTTCCATTACGCTTTTATTTTTTTTTTAATTTTTTGGCGGTACCGGGGATTGAACCCAGGGGCGTTCTACCTCCGGGCTACACGTCCAGCCCTATTTTTTATTCTTTATTTTGAAACAGGGTCTCACTAAGTTGCGGAGGGCCTCACTAAGTAGCTGAGGCTGGCCGCGAACCCGGATCCTCTGGTCTCAGCCTCCCAAGTACTGGGATTACAAGCGTGTGCCACCACGCCTGGCTTCCATTATACTTTTAAACCCAACTTTTATCTGTGAAATTTTATAGTCTCAAAGATAGAACATACAGAGAAGATTAAGAAGGTCACTCCCTCCTAGTTTCAAGGTTTTGCTCTCAGCATTTCGCTAAGAACATGTGTATGTCTGCGTCTGAGTGTTGCCAATATACGATGAACACATCTCAAAAGCATACATGATTATAGAGATATTGCACATTTTCATAAATGTTAGCTACAAAAATGGCCAATATACTGTGAAATATCACCTCTATTCCTGCATTCGATGCTGCGTTGTTATTTTTCACTATTTTAACATTGAGGCTTTCACATAGTTGTTAAGAAGTATGACCCACTTAAGCAAGAAGGATTCTTGGATCAAAGATTAAACTACACAGTGGTAGCAGAACATGGTCGTGAAGATGTGCTAGCAACCGCCCAGAAAGAACGTGTAGTCAAATACTGCTGGAGAGAAGTCTTCTCTTGAAAATGGAAACGATAGCTCTGCATGACAAAGCGTTATCACAGATTCAGGAAACACGTGGGAAACAAATTAGACTCCTCAATAGTTTCCAAAGTGCATGGGGTAGAAATCTACATTAAAAGAGGAACAGAGCGAGGCAAGTATAAATGTCTACGAGTATAAAATAAAGGCTTGCAGAAGGACAAAGGTTACTATGATTTTGATACTTGGTGAAGTTAGTTGCCTGAAAGCTAACTATAGATTTTTTTCAAGAAACAATAATTTAAAAATTACAGCTTATTCTTTTACCTTACTTCAAGAGAAATGAATGTGAAATCTTGTGGTTTTGATTTCCATTTTTCCTAAATACTAGGAATACTTTTCCTAAATACTAATAATGAACATCCTTAGCTGGGCATGGTGGCGCATGCTTGTAATTCCGGTACTTGGGAGGCTGAGACAGGAGGATGGCAGGTTCGCGGCCAGCCTCAGCTACTTAGTGAGACCCTCCGCAACTTCGTGAGACCCAGTTTCAAAATAAAGGATAAAAAACAGGGCCAGAGGTGTAGCTCAGAGGTAGAACGCCCCTGAGTTAAATCCCCAGTACCGCAAAAAAAAAAAAAAAGATTAATGAACATCCTTTCAATTGCTTATTAGCCATTTGTATGTATTATTTGGAGAATTATATAAATTAGTTACTTATTTTAATAGGTTAGTTGCCTTTTTATTATTAAATGAAAGGAGTTCTTTTTATATTTAGGAAAATAACAAATATCACCAAGAACATGGAGAAACTGGAACACTTACATGTTATCAATGTCTCTGAACAACACTTTGGCAGCCCCTCAAAAAGTTAAACAAAGTTATATGACTCAGAAATTCCACTCAGGTACATACCCAAAAGGATTGAAAATATGCTCACATAAAAACTACGCATTGCTTATAGTAACCCCCCCAAGTGGGAACAACTTAAGTGCCCATCAATGGATTAATAGATAAATGAAATGTGTTCACACAATGGAACATTATTTCACAATGCAAAAGGAACGAAGTACTGATCGATGTTACAACATGGAAAATCCTTGAAAAAATTATATTAGGTAAAAAAGCCAGACAATAAATGCAGCTTGTTGTACGGTTCCATTCACGGCAATGTGCAGAATAGGCAAATGCATAGAGAGAGGAAATAGATGAATGTTGTGAGTAGATGCTGGGAAATGGGAGTGACTGCTAACAGGTACAGTATTTGGAAGGGGGGTGATGGAGGATAGCGATGATTGCCCAGTGTTGTAAATATGCTAAAGCGCACTGAACCGTGCAATTCAGGATGGTGCATTTTATATGAATTGTACATTATATGTTATTGTTACATGTTTTTTTTTTTTTTTTGCAGTACTGGGGATTGAACGCAGGGGCGTTCTACCTCCTCGCTACGCCCCCGGCCCTATTTTTTATACTTTATTTTGAAACCAGGTCTCACGAAGTTGCGGAGGGCCTCACTAAGTAGAGAGAGAGAGAGAGAGAGAAAGAGAGACAGAGAGAGAGAGAGAGAGAGAGAAAGAGAGAGAGAGAGAGAGAGACAGGGAGAGAGAGAGCGAGAGAGCTGAGGCTGGCTGCGAACCCGGATCCTCCGGTCTCCACCTCCCAAAGTACTGGGATTACAAGCGTGCGCTACCACACCCAGCTTATTGTTACATGTTATATGAATCATATCTCAAGAATTTCTCTGGTTAAAACTAGCCATATTTATAATAAGCAGAGATTGGTATCAATTATGGCTCAGAACGTGCCACCTGACGGTATGTTGGTTGACAAATAGGTTGAATAATACAATTTGTAACTTGGAAGTGAATTTAGTGCATCACGTAGAGGTTGTCTTACCGGGAACAAATCAGACAGGTTTAGGTTCAAGAGAGATGTTCTTGTCAGAGCCAGCCACTGAACACACACACAGGTTCTAAGGGGAGGTTTCATTTCTGACAATATTAATCTAAAATTTAGGTATGATTCTGCCAAAGATGGAAAAAGACAAAACAAAAATGAGTGCTCATGCGATCCCGTCATTGTTTTGCCTGCAGAGAAGGCACTCAATAGAAGGGAAATTCATCTCATTGATAACTTTTTAAGTACATGAAGTTTTGTATAATTTTTTCTGATTCACAGAGTTTAGTGTTTTGAACTTTTTTTGGTAAAGCTGCTATCAAGACTTCCTGGCAACTCAGTTCTTTCTATTAAAATAATGTTTCTCTAAGCGAACTCTCAGAATTGTTTTCTCTGAAAATTATAAACTAGTACTTTTCAAAGAAAGAAAAAGTGGGCATATTTGGAGCCTGGGGGAAATTCTGTGTTCAGGTAAGTTTGGGGACACTGCGTAGTCTAATACTTTGTTATAGAAAAAAATGTTATTACCATATCAAGACTCTAAGAATCCTATATAAAAACCAAATGCAACACCAGACAAAAATGAGCCTGTTTAAATATATATATATATATGTATTGTGTGTGGTACTGGGGTTGAAATCCAGGAGCATTCCACCTTGGAGCTACACCCCCAGCCCTATTTTATTTTTTGTTTTGAAACAGGGTCTCACTAGGTTGATGAAAGTCTCTACTTGTTGAGGCTGTCCTCAAACCTGCGATCCTCCTGTCTCAGCCTCCCAGGTACTGGGATTACAAGCGTGTGCCACCACACCTAGCTCTGTTTAAATATTTTAGCCCAGTATCTCCCAGATGTATTGTATTTCCCATATAGACATTTTTCAAGGAATACTATTAAAATCATATCAATGTTCCTTTAAGTACACAGTGATAAACAATTTGGTTAGATCCTACCTTTCTTCTGTTTCTAAGTTGAAGATAAACTTCTCATTTTGTTTAGACATTTTGAAGAGCATGCTGCTTTCTGAAACTTGGGGCTAAGTTTGACACAGCTTAGGTTCACGGCTGGATGTTTATTATTTCTTTGGGGAAAATGCTAGGTCTGCTGATCCCTGGTCAGTAATGTGGTCTTCATGTGCAAAGGACAGAATTTTCTTTGGGGTGTATGTATCATAGAGGTGTGGTTTTCCTGGAAAATTTTCGATATGTAATTTCACTTAAGCAAACATTTTTTTTAGCTCACTTTAGAAGGTTAAAATTGATGAAAAGAAAAAACCTGTAATACTTTAGGAAAAGTGGTTCATGTTAGGATTTTATTCTGATGTAGCATGTTAAATTATTTTAAATTATAGATTTCTCCCCTTCTCACATTGTAATCATTTTTGAAGTTTCTTTAACATACAGTTATACTCTATTAATGGCACTGAAATGATGTTCTAATTTCTATAGGATATGGCATTCATTAATTTCCTAGCAAATATTTGCACCCTAACTTGAATGGAGAAGACTTTTTAATTTTATTTTATTATTTATTTATTTATTTATTTATTTATTGCAATACTAGGGATTGAACCCAAGGGCATTCTACCTCCGAGGTAGGAGGCTCGCTGCTTCTGACTGTACTGGAGAAGAAAGAAAACAACAAACTCGTAGTTCTATATTCTTAGTAAAAGGCACAGTTAGAGGTTGAGAGAACTTCTATGAATTTCTATATTTTATCACTGGCTACCGGGCTGGCATAGCTGAAAATCAGAAACAGAACTTACCGTGTGGGATATGAAATTACAGCGTAGAGCAGTGATATTATTAGTGAAGTTGTAGTACTACAAGAATGAGGGAGAGGGAATTGGGAACGAATATGACTGAATGTGGGAGCGCAGGTCTTAAAACTGCACTGAGAGACCTCTGCTCCCAGCAGTGATGGGAATCAGCAGACCATTTCACTGTTGAGAATACTTAGAAAGCCAGTTACAAAATTGCTCCAAAATACGAAACCATCTCACTGATGGGGTGGAGAGCTCCCAAGACTATCAGAGCACGAGAAATAAGATCACAGAGTGAAGGGAAGCAAGGCGAGGTGAGTTGAATTTGGCTTTTCCCTCTCAAGGTCCTTCATAATTCTTGTTGGATTTGAGAGGACAGAACAACCAGGCAAAGAACTCCAGATAAGAAGGGGAGAAGCCAGCAGGGCTTTGGGGAATTGCATAGGGATAGAAAGATGAAGACTAGATTTAGGACTTCCAAAATGACCGAGATCCTGAAGGAAGGTAGTGAGGAGCCCCACGCTCTCAAGGCTTCTAAAGGCCTTTGCAGAGAAAGAGAAAGACAGAGAAAGAGAGAGAGAGAGAGAGAGAGGCTGAGAGAGAGAGAGAGAAAGAGAGAGAGGAGAGAGAGAGACAGAGAGACAGGGACAGAGAGAGAGGAGAGAGAGAGGGAGAGAGAGAGAGAGAGAGAGAGAAATGCCTAATTAGAAAGCCATTGCAAAGGAAGATAGAATTTTAGGGGGTCTCACAGAGCTGAGGGAACACAAATTAGGGTAATTGCTCACATGAAGCCCAAAGAGTCTCACCTCGATTCCGGGCTTAACCCTGGCCCGTTAAATAACTGCAACCGTACTGCACTGAGATAATTTGGGTCAATCACCCAGTCAACCTATGTTCATATCCCAAGGGGAACAGGTATCTGAACATAAAAAGAATCTTTAAGGTTTAAAAAAGAAAATAATAACTTAAAAAATATTGAAAGCCAGGCATGGTGGCGCACGCTTGTAATCCCAGTACTTTGGGAGGCGGAGACCGGAGGATCTGGGTTCGCGGCCAGCCTCAGCTCTCTCTCTCTCTCTCTCTCTCTCAACCTGTCTCTCTCTCTCTCTCTCTCTCTCTCTCTCTCTCTCTACTTAGTGAGGCCCTCCGCAACTTTGTGAGACCTGGTTTCAAAATAAAGGATAAAAAATAGGGCCGGGGGTGTAGAACGCCCCTGGGTTCAATCCCCGGTACCGCAAAAAAAAAAAAAAAATTGAGTTAAAGACTTGATCAGATATTTTAGAGATAAGACTATTGTAACGGAAACACATCTTTTAAATGCGTACAATGTTTTGAGATATTGTGGAAGTGCAAATTTCAGTTACAAAAAGAGGTATTCATGCAACAGAATAACTAAAATAAAAAGGGAGCCAACACCAAGAGTTGTCAAGAACAAAGTGCATCTGGAATTTTATACATTGCCTGGTACAAAATGCATGTTCTGAGACAAAGTGACGCCACTTTTCTACTTTTTAGCATATATCTAACAATAAGCTGCACACAAATGTTAATGAAACACATATCAGGTGTTCATAGAAGCATTATTAGTGATAGTTCTAATTTGGAAACAACCCAAGTATCTTTAAATAATATATTGCCTAATAAATTGGGGCATATTTATAAAATAGAGTACTACACAATATTAGCTCTCAACTTGGAGTCATCCACCCCCCTCCCAAGAGGAGATTTAGCAGTATCTAAAAGATAGTTATTATTATCACAATCAGTGGGACTGCTGATGATATTGAGTGGGTAGATTCCAGAGGTGCTGTTAAATATAATATATTACATAGGATAGTCCCCACAACAAGAATTATGTGGTCAAAAATATCAATAGTACTGAGGTTAAGAACCCCTATTTTTCTACTGCTGCTATTACAAATTATCTCAAATGTAGTGGCTTAAAACAACACACATTTATTATCTTACAATTGTGTAGGTTTGTACAGGATGCCCTGGGCTAAGATCGGGACTACATTCCTTTCTGGAAGTTCTTAAGGAAGAATCTGTTTCCTTGTTATTTATTTATTTATTTATTTATTTATTTATTTATTTATTTGCAGTACCAGGGATTGAACCCAGGGGCATTCTACCTCTGAGCTACACCCCCAGCCGTATTTTTTATTCTTTATTTTGAAACAGGGTCTCACTAAGTTGCAGAGGACCTCACTAAGTAGCTGAGGCTGGCCGCGAACCTGCGATCCTCCTGTCTCAGCCTCCCAAGTACTGGGATTACAAGCGTGTGCCACCACGCCCAGCTTTTCCTTGTCTTTTTCTGCTTCTAGAGGACACTCACTTTTCATTATTGTGTTTTATACTTTATTTTCTTCCTTGGTTCCTGGAGTGCTTCCTCATTCCCAGAACTGTCCAAGGCAGCCAGGGTCCTTCTTATAGTGCATCTCTCTGACCTACTGTCTTCCTCCTTCTTCTGCTGGCCAATCCAGGACAGACTCCTTGTTTAAGGCCAGCTCATTAGCAACCTTAGGCCCATATGCAAATCAACTTTTTGTCATTTATTGTAACATATCCACAGGCTCTAGGAATTAGGATGTCGACATCTTTGAAGGCAATTATTCTGCCTATTACATCCTAATACACAGTAATGAAAAAAAAATGTGTTGCTGCTGTTGTACAGAATTGCATGTGCAAATCTCACAACATGATGTTGAATGGTTCTGCTTATTTAAACTTCACAAATAGGCCAAAGTAAATGATAGTGGTAGAAATTAGAATAAGGACTTCCTAGCCGGGCGTGGTGGCGCACGCTTGTAATCCCAGTACTTGGGAGGCTGAGACTGGAGGATCCGGGTTCGTGGCCAGCCTCAGCTACTTGGGCCCTCTGCAACTTAGTGAGACCCTGTTTCAAAATAAAGAATAAAAAATAGGACTGGGGGTGTAGCTCGGAGGTAGAATGCCCCTGGGTTCAATCCCAGTACCGCAAAAAAAAAAAAAAGGACTTCCTGATTCAGCAGGTGGCTTTCTCAGCACAGCACCGGTGGCAGGGCCAGAAGCTTCCTGGTTAGCAGAAAGCTTCCTGATTCTATATTTCCCTGGCCAGGACCAGGAAAGCAGCGTCTTTGTTCATATATTCTGTGGGTGATTTTCAGGGTTTTCCTAGAAGCTTGCCCTAGACTCCATTTCTTCAGCCCAAACATTCTGAAGGTAATTTAATCCTATAAAACGAATCCCTTCCTGCTTAAAGGTGTTGGGGTGGATTATATTTTCTGTAACTGAGCATTCACTCATATTATCTAGCATTAGCAACAGCTGAGTAAAAAGTTCTGTCAGTCAATTCGAAGTATAAAGCATTGCACCGATATTTTATAAACATTATCCTTTTTAATCCTAACAAAGAGGTTAAGTTACTTATCCGCAGCAAGTAATGGGGGTGTCAAGATGCAAACCCAAAGCTCTGCGGGCAATGCATATCTTGTACTCTACCGCTCGGTTTCATTACCCCTTCAGAGTTGAAATGTCCTATATACTGAATTCACATACTTGTTTCTCAATAAATATTTCAATAGCTCCATGAAGCATTTAGAACTTGATTTTTCCAGTTCCTGAGCCACAGTGGTGTTATTAGTGAGACCGCTTAGTTGCAAACAATACAATCTTTTCTACCTAATTTAATTAGAACAGTGATGTATTTAAGAATACCAGCGCACAGTTTCACGGGGATGCTTTGGGGGAAAAAGAAGAGACTCAACATTATGCTTTAGAAGCAGAACTCCAAGGCACAGCACAGAATTAGACCACTGAGGAAACTATCTTCAGTGTCTGCAGGATGCTAAGTGCCAGGAATCCAGCCGGCCAGGCACTTCCGCCAGCACTGACTGCACTTCCGCCAACACTGACTGCACTTCCGCCAGCACGGACTGCACTTCCGCCAGCACACACTGCATTTCCGCCAGCACGGACTGCACTTCCGCCAACACTGACTGCACTTCCGCCAGCACGGACTGCACTTCCGCCAGCACACACTGCATTTCCGCCAGCACGGACTGCACTTCCGCCAACACTGACTGCACTTCCGCCAGCACGGACTGCACTTCCGCCAGCACACACTGCATTTCCGCCAGCACGGACTGCACTTCCGCCAGCACTGACTGCACTTCCGCTGCAGGAACTCAGAAGCTGCTGTCCTCCCTGCTTGCACCTCCTGCATCCATCTGGTGGCTCCCACCACTCATTTCTGAGTACAAGGCCCAGCAGGTGTGTCTGATGGTGGAGCTCAGGTCACCTGACTTCTTCATCCTATCCGCTAGCATAAAATCTTACTTCTGAGTTCCACACTAGGGAGACAATGATTGCAATGTGGGCATTTCCCCTAAAACAGAATGGCCATACAAAAATAATGGGCAATAATGAGTGTGAAGATACCCATTACAATCAGGGTTGAAGTTTGACCTCTCTGCTATTTTCTGCTGACATACTGAAAGAGTTAAGAGTTTATTATTCCTGAGCGGTTGCCATCAGTAATTAGAGCTAGAGACCAGCTACTGACACATTTTAAGAGCCTGTCCTTGGCTCTGCTCTGTTTAAAACAAGCTGCTAGTTTAGAAGAAAAATGTTTCTTTAATGAAAAATTATGTTAGAGAATATTTACTTCGCTAATTATCCATCTCACAAATGAATAAAACAAATGATCATTAGCATGCTGCCAATTTCTCAGTTGGGCATAATTTCATTTTATTTTTGAGTCTATTCAGGCTCCTATGTGTCTTGTGTTCGTAATGTAATTTTTTATACACAGATGTTTGAGTAATCTCATGAAAATAATTGAAGAATTATGAGTTGGACACATAAATTTTAATCACCACCCTTTTTCATTAGGCTCATTTTATTTTTCTTCTGAACATAGGATATTTTGTAATGATTTATCTTCATTAATACTTTGTAGATCCTCAGAAGATCACAGCTTATAACTAGAATGTATGTTTAGGATTTTAAAGTTCCACTTAATAGATATAATAGGCAGATGAATTGAGTACTGCTTTATATCTGTCAATAATCAATTCCTTTCCAGAGTTGACACAGTAGGTCACTCTCCTCTGCACTGCCAGCTGCCACCAGCTTGAAATAGACGTGGCAATGGCTGAGTGTGGTGGCACATGCACATAATCCCAGCATTTGCAAGGCTGAGATAAGAGGAACACAGGTTCAAGGCCAATCTCAGCAACTTAGCGAGGCCCTCAGCAACATAGCGAGGTCCTGTTTCAAAATTTAAAAATAGGGCTGGGGTTATAGCTCAGGGTAGAATGCCTTTGGGTTCTAATCCCCAGTGCCACAAAAAAAGAAAAAAGAAAAAGAAAGAAAGAAAGGAAGGAAGGAAGGAAGGAAGGAAGGAAGGAAGGAAGGAAGGGAGAAAGAAAGAAAGAAAGAAAGAAAGAAAGAAAGAAAGAAAGAGAGGACAAAGAAAGAGAAAGAAATAGACATTGTGAGCACATGCCCTCTCTTCTGGTGAGGAACACAGATGTGCGTTCTCATGAGGATTCAAAATCATGTGCATTTTTAGGATTTTTCATGTGATAGTCTGTTGTCGATATGATATCAGTTAGCTGCAATGGCCTTATGTTGGGGGGCCATCTTAGCTCCGCAGTGAGGTCACCATTTTGGATTGGCTCAGCTAGGTACACAGTACATGCTGAGGGGAAACTGTCCACAAGCAGACAAGCTTCCTTGGACCAGAAGGGACCAAAAGGTGGACTTTGATGACTTCTTATTCTCGCTAAAATGTTTACCTCGCCCCTCCCTAAACCTGGTCCATGCCTGCCACTCCCTAGCCACCACCCCTAAACCTAGCTCCCAAACTTAGCCTGTCGCCCTAAACTTAACTCCTGACCCCTTGCTGTTTGCTTTGTTTAAACCCTCAAAAAAAAAGGACGCCGGCTGCAGGAGGTCAGGAGAATTGCCTGGCTCCTCCTTGGCTGACCCTGATATTAAAAATAATAATTTTGGACCCAGAGTCATTCATGTGAGGAACGTCAGCAAGCAGCAACCACGGCACCTAGTCCATCACAGCCTTACCAATACGATAATTTTTATGGCTTCTTTTCAAATGAGATGATAGCTTTTTATGTCCATTGTTATGAGATACTATAATAAGCCATGTGTTTTTTTAAAGAAACACTTAAAAAGTGTTTCTTAAATTAAAGACAAATATGTTCCATGTTTCTGTGATCTGTCAGATACGTTGCAGATACTGAAACTATATATAGGGAGATGTTAAGTAGACCATTTAACTCATGTGCTTGAATTGTACAAGAAAAACAGACATGTGGCGATAATTACAATGAAAAAAACTAGTAAACCCCTTTATCCTTTATGGACTAGATATTCATATTGCCTCTTACAAAAACCCTCACCTATCTGGTGTTCTCCCCTTTACCCCGGTTATCAGATGGTCTCTTGATTTCTTCTTAAATACCGTGGGAGAGTGGCTAGCTAAGTTTTTTTGGGTTCTATTTTATCTAAAGCTATTGCAATGTGTCTCCTGCCACCTCCTTGCTCACAGGTCCCCTGAGTCTCTCATTGAAGTCACAGAGGCCTTCTCTGAACAACCTGCGGTCACAGCTTACTTGACCCTTTAGCAGCGTTGCACACTGCTGACCCCTCTGCTCTTTGAATGGACTTTTCTCTTGGTTTCTGTGACACTCACTCATCTTGTTTCCTCTGCCTTTGGATGTTTTGTTTCATTTTGGCCTTTTTTTTTTTTTTACAAACTCTTAATATCCATCAGGTTGCTGATCCCTGAGAGCTGGCCTCTATTCTCCTCTCTCTCTGTACACACCCTGGCACATTGCAACCACATCCGTTGTGTGATTTACCCTTCACATACATACCGAAGCCTCACAAAGTTCCCATGCATCTTCCTTGCGAGTCTGAATTGTGATGATGCATAGTTAGAGCTTTTTAGCCAGAGTAACTTGTTAGCTAGAGTGACTCCATATTGTTGCCCAGCATGACCCCAAACCTGGCCCTAGAACAGGGAAGTTCACCTTGGAAAAATCAAACCAGGATGTTGGCAGGGTCATGGGTAACAACATATTTTACTATGGAAAATATTTACTGTGTTATTGTTATTGTGTTATTGCTATTTTGCTAACAGCTTATTTTTTGCTTCTGTATGTTCATTATTCTTAGCTTGCTCAAATGCTAAAAAGAACCGTTGGGGGCTTCCCATCCCTACTATGGGAACTTGCTATGGGAACCTGAACTTTTCACCCTGAGCTTGCGTTTTTATGATATAAAAAGGGGCACTGGGGGCAGGTCAGCAATGCACTTGGGTTTGATACCCAGTATAGTCCCAGCCGGTAAGAAAAACTTTCTATTGGCATTATCTTGAGTCTGAGTGGTCTTCTCTGGTGGTCTTACCTCGTAACAGTACCCTGACCTCCCCACCCCAGTAGCCAATCACTATGGGGCTGACATTTGGACCCAGAAGCCCGCAGACACATCCTCCTCCTCAAATAGTCACAACTTATATTTTAGGACAGTGATTTTCTAGCTTTTGGGCCTCAAGATAGCTTCACAGCCTTTACAGTGAATGAGCCTGTGCAGGGCTTTGTTATTGTACATTCTACCTATATACCACATAGCCTTCAAGAACTTTAAAGTCATCTGTTCACTCATTTAAAAATAACAACCAGCCGATTGTACATTAACATTATTAGGATAAATAATTATATGTGGAAAGTAAAAAAAATAGGAAAATGATTTAGATGAGATGGAGCAAATAAAGTAAAACTCCTGTTAATATATCGGGATGAAGGGGTAGCTACTCATGGTCTGTCATGGCAACAGGAGTCATGAATTGATCAAGTCTGCTCACCTGGAGGCCTGTGCCCAATCAGGGTGGAACCCACAGGTATGGTGCTAACTCCAAGAAGATAAAGGAATGCCACACAATATTTGATCCTGATGCATATTTGACTGTTTTATTACCATAATGAAACATCTGAGGCATGCTAATTTTATAAAGCAAACAGGAATCCAAGCATGGCAGTGCATACCTGTAATCTCACTACTTGGGAGGCTGAGACAGGAGGATTGCAGGTTCAAGGCCAGACTCAGCAACTTAGCGAGATCCTCAGCAACTTAGCAAGACCCTGTTTCAAAATAAAAGGGCTAGGAGTATAGCTCAAAGGTAGAATGCCCCTGGGTTCAATCCCCTGTACAAAGAAGAAAGAAGAAAGAAGGAAAGAAGAAAGAAAGAAAGAAAGAAAGAAAGAAAGAAAGAAAGAAAAGAAAAAAAGAAAAGAAAAAGAAAAAGAAAAAGAAAAAGAAAAGAGAGAGAGAAAGGAAGGAAGGAAGGAAGGAAGGAAGGAAGGAAAGAAGGAAGGAAGGAAGGAAGGAAAGAAGGAAGGAAGGAAGGAAGGAAAGAAGGAAGGAAGGAAGGAAGAAAGGAAAGAAAGATTGATTTAACTCACAGTCCTGGAGATTCCAGGGCAAGGCTCTGGCATTGGCTTGGCTCTCATGGCATGGCAAATGGCATCACAACAGCGAGAGCACATGGGAGAGGGAAGCTTTCATCTTGAAACAGGAAGCTGCAATCCCTGGTAAGGGCACGCCCTCAAAGACCTAACATGCTCCCACTAGGCCCCGCCTCTTAAAGCTCCCACAACCTCCTCCAACATGAACCTTTGGGGAGACACATTCAAACCGTGCCCAAACCACAGCAGGATGGTATGAGATAATTTAAAGTTAGAGAAAACAAGTTCACTTCGTGAAATGCTCACTCAGGGCATAGAATGAAACTATGAGCCTTCCTGGAAAAGTGGTAAAATCAAAACAAAACCTTACTGACTGGAGTAGTTGGTCTTAAGATCACTGAAAACCACACTGAGAGATTGATTTCTTGAGTTGCTGAGTTATGAAGCCCTTAGATGGCCAACCCTGCTAAGTCTTTTCTGTGAAAGAGCCCTCATCAAATGAGAGTGGATTGCTGATAACTGAAGCAATGGGATTTCATGGGAGTTTGAAGACATGAAGAGCAGTAACCTAATGAATCTATCTGAAAACTTTTCATTGCTCTTCTCTCGGCTGAATAGACTGTGCCTCTGTGAAAGGGATGGATCTAGTAAAAATTAGTGTCATGTTGCTTAAGCAGAATTTTTAAAACCTCAACTTTTCTTAGATAGGAAAATGAAAGATCAGAGTAAAATTTTGCATAAATCCATAAATTTACAGTGCCTGCGGAACATATATAGAGTTGGATACCATGAAAGCTTCACTAAAGGTGGTAAAATGTAATTTTGTGTTAGACTGAATTTTTTTATACTGGTGAACTCACTAGAGATTCTATATCAAACATGGAAGTCCCATTTAGATCTAAATGTTTTCTAGATTTTTTAATACAACAGAGACTAAACACAGACCCCTGAATGGCAAGAAACACTAGGAAAATCTTGGCACAATTTGAATAGAGGCTTGAAAGAATCTGAGAGACAAAAATGCTAGACTGAATTTCACATGCTTCCAAAAAACCTTATCTCATTCCAGGACCCCCAGACTTCTCCTTCACACTTACCACAAAAAAATGGATTGATGCGACAAGGAGAGTTCTACCTCCAAGCTACAGCCCCAACCCTTTTTATTTTTATTTTGAAACAGGGTCTCGCTAAGTTGCCAAGGGTCTTGCTAAATTACTGAGGCTGGCCTTGAACCTGCGATCCTCCTGTCTCAGTTTCCCAAGTACTAGGATTACAGGTGTGTACCACCATGCTTGGATATTTGAATCTTTAAAATCTGTATTGCTGACTGTGCCTTTTTTAGGCAAGGGATTCTAGTGGAAAAGGCAGCAACTGAGTGTACTGAATAGGATTCTATGATTTTATCAAAGATGGCAGGAGGCTGGTGTGGAGAACCTGGAGAGAGGGCACATTGGACAGAAGGGCAGGAACAGTTAACATCTTGGGATGGAAGGTATATTTCACTATTTTATATTTTATTCTTGTCAAGAACATTTAAGTTGTGCCGGGCGTGGTGGCGCACGCTTGTAATCCCAGTACTTGGGAGGCAGAGACCGGAGGATCCGGGTTCGCGGCCAGCCTCAGCTACTTAGTGAGGCCCTCCGCAACTTCGTGAGACCCTGTTTCAAAATAAAGGATAAAAAATAGGGCCGGGGGTGTAGCGCGGAGGTAGAATGCCCCTGGGTTCAACCCCCGGTACCGCAAAAAAAAAAAAAAAAGAATATTTAACTTGTGAAACTTGTTGGAAATGCACATTTCGGGTTCCAGAGTTCTCTGTGAATCATTTTCTTCTTCACAGAAAAATAGAGTGAGCCAGGTACGGTGGCACACACCTGTAATCCCAGTACTTGGGAGGTTGACACAGGAGGATTGCAGGTTTAAGGCTATCCTCAGCAACTTAGTGAGACCCTGTTTCAAAATAAAAGGGTTGGGGGTACAGCTCAGTGGTAGAGGACCCCTCAGTTCCGTCCCCAATACCGCAAAAAAAAGAGAAAAAGTAAAGAAGGAAAAAGGAAATGAGTGAGAAGTTGCATAAAAATAGTGGAGTGATAGGCCAATTATAGTCTCTGCTAAGGTTCCAAAAAACTACAGACTTGCTGTGAATTGCTTACCATAGCAGCATAGTGATGGGCAAAAACTGGAAGGCCATATCTGACTCAGGAGATGAGAAAGAGTAGAGATGTCGGCCAAGCAGCAAGTTAGCATTAAAGACATAAGATAAAATGCCTAATCTATTTCTTTTATTTTTTCAACACGGGGTTTCTTATTGTTAACAGTGTGTGGGAAGTAGAAATTTCAACCTATGTAAATAGATTAATTCTATGCTTCATATACATGGGTTTGTAAAAAGAATACATGGATCTGGGCGTGGTGGTGCACGCTTGTCATCCCAGTACTTGGGAGGCTGAAACAGGAGGATCGCAGGTTCGTGGACAACCTCAACTACTTAGTGAGGCCCTCTGGAACTTAGTGAGACCCTGTTTCAAAATAAAGAATACAAAATAGGACTGGAGGGTTGGAGCTTGGAGGTAGAATTCCCCTGGGGTCAATCCCCAGTACTGCAAAAAAATAAATAAAAATAAAAATAAAGAAAGAATAAAAAGTAGGGCTGGGGGTGTAGCCTGGAGGTAGAATGCCCCTGGATTCAATCCCTAGTACCAAAAAAAAAAGAATACATGGTATTGAATAAAGTTTATTTTCCATAATAAAGGCAAGAAATTATCTTTATTTCAGGCATTCATGAGACATTAAAATAGATGGAGTTACAAAAGTTTTGTCTGAGTCAGTTTTGTCACCTAAAACCTTTTTTTATTCCCAGCAGTAATTTTCTCACATTCTTATCTTCTTCCTAGTATATAACTGGTCCTGGAGCCTAGAAATGAAAATGGCTCATTTTCTATCTCCAGGAGCTTTTAACAAGGCAAAGTAAACTTCCCATCTCAGGAAACTCGGTTCATGAATACGTTTCTGAAGCCATGTTGAAATGTCGTCTATCCGTGTTTCAATCATAATCTCTTCTCTGGGCGACAGCACACAAGGCCAGCAAGCATATGGTGGTTGTGATTTATTCTAGGTACCCTCCACTGGCACCCGCGATGGCCATTCAAACCCTCTTGCAAGTGTGGGGTAGTCATGCTGGAGGGGCCGCACCCGTCTCTTTGGAGAGCTCTGGGGACTGTCATTCACAACACCAGGAGCCCTTCTGACAAAGTCCTCTCGTGGCTCACATCTAAGCAACCTAAATCATGCCAGATGAAAAACCAGCCTTCTGCTCACTCTGGTCATGAGTACCCCTTCTTCTTCTTGCTGCTGGTCATGTGTTCAATGAAATAAAAAGAACATTAAAATTGATTTTCTAAGATCATGACAAGATCTAAATTTTCTCGGAAAAAAAAATCAATGAATTTAAATGTTCTCTTAACAGAGAGAATGCATAAATTAAACAACTACTAATTCACTTGAAATAGTCCAGTCTCTCTAAACCTTAGAATAACTTACTCTACAACGTAGCAAAAATTTGGCACTTCAATTTAATTTAGTGGAGGCTACATTTGGCTCCACATTTTGGACAACTAACCAAGAAAACTATTAAAGTCATCAATAACCCTTCAGTTTTTAATCCAGAATCTCTGATTAATGAACCCTATCAATAAATTCATCCTAGTCCAACTTTATATTTCTTTCACCTTGATCCTACACTCAAAATCTATTCCTATATATATATCCCAGGTTTCTTGGAAAGTAATTATTTTGTGTATACTAGATCTCATCACGGGTCATACTTTGTGTTTCACCCCTGGGGTCTCCTGGATCTTGAGTTTAGTTATATGTCGAGAATCAAAAACAGGTGGTGATGCCGGGTGTGGTGGCGCACGCTTGTAATCCCAGTACTTTGGGAGGTGGAGACCGGAGGATCCGGGTTCGCGGCCAGCCTCAGCTCTCTCTCTCTCTCTCTCTCTCTCTCTCTCTCTCTCTCTCTCTTCTTAGTGAGGCCCTCTGCAACTTCGTGAGACCCGGTTTCAAAATAAAGTATAAAAAACTAGGGCCGGGGTGTAGCACGGAGGTAGAACGCCCCTGGGTTCAATCCCCAGTACTGCAAAAAAAAAAAAAAAAACCAGGTTGAGAGTAGGTCCTGAGGAACACCAGTAATACCTTGCAAGATAGACTACCTGAGGGAAAACCAATAGAGGCAAGGGGGACTAACCTCCTTATGTAGGGGTTAAAAGGATGCTTTTATAGGCAAAAATAAAAAAACCTTGGCAAAATAAGGGGGTTGACAGTCCCCAGCTTCGTTGGAATCGGTCTCTTTCCCAATTTTCCCATTCCAATGGCCTAACTTTTACAAAAGAGACACAATAGAATTGGAAATTCAATTTGCATTTGTGATTCAGACATCCGCAAAATCAGATGTTGTGTTTGTTTTTCAGAAATATCTACCTTATGGCTATAAGAAGTCAGTTTAATTTAGGACAGTTATTTAGGTCTTCAGGTCCCTTATTAAGATATTAAGCTTAAATTTAAGGTCCTGACAAGCTCATGATTCTCTTTCCCAGATTTCTGCAGCACAAGCAGCAAACTCTATTTTTCTTATTTTCAAAATGTTCTATGGCAGCAATTACTAGGCCACTCAGAGCCTTGCCTTCTATAATAACGGATTACAGTTATGCATAGGTGAAATCTGATTAACAGTTCTGCTGCTACATGTCATGGATGGCCAATGTTCCCTTTACCCTGGAAACAAGGTCATTAATATGTTTAAGTCTAACCATATCTAAGTATCCATTCTAGAAAACTCAAAGCCATTTCAGAGAATTCATGCTAAAGAGACTGTTCCTCTGGAACCACTTTTGGTATCAAATTCTATACCAGTCAGGCTCCCATCAAAGAGGCAGAATGATTAGGATATGCGTCTATGACTTTAGCTATAGCTGTAAGCATAAATGTAGATGTAGCTACAGATATAAATATATGGAGATATGTAAGTTGATGTACAGATAAATTAAGGTATTTGCTAAAAGGATTTGACTTTGTACAATTATAGGATCCTGTTATTCTCTGTAAGATGTTACTCTCTGTAAAATGTTTGTCACATCTGTTGCTGGACAGTCTGAGGGCAAACAGGCAGGAAGGAAAGATGGAGGTACTGTAGGAAGGAGCAACCACAAGCTGTGACCACAGACAAGAGCCAAGACATAAGAAGATTGACTTTACCACAAGAGTCAGTTCTGGCTACCCTCTCACCTTGACGGTATGTCTGTGCTGCAAGAGAGGCCATTACTACTGCCCTTTATTAGAGAAGCTGAGCCACACCTCCCTCAAGAATTAGGAGGATTGGGGAAGGCAGAGCAGTTACAGACTTGATCGCTGTCCTTTTTTGCATGAGATAAGCTAGCAAACAAGCACTAATGTGTGTGAGCTTCTTCATTTTCACCCTTCCGATCTCACACATGAATTGTGTCCCTTGACCAACCTTACTTAGAAACATCTAGGAAAAGAAATTATGGGAAATGTAGTTCTGCCTAGATGAATTGACACTTCGCAGTACCGGGATATCTTTACCGATTTACTGTCTTCTTATTCTGTCAATTCCTGAGAGTGGACTGTTGAAATCTTCAGCCACAGTTGTGGGTGTGTCTATTTCCCCTTAAAGGCTTTATCAATTTTGCTTTACATGTACTTTGAAGATTTTTTACAAATCTCAGAGTGTTTTGTCTTTTGTTATCATTGTACCATTGTCCTTCTTCGTCCCCAGGAATATTACTTTTTCTAGTCCATTTTGTCCAAAATTACATAGCTACTCTAGCTTTCCTGTGGTTAGTGTTTGCATAGTATAACTTTTTCTGGTCTTTTTTATTTCTTTTTTTAAATTTATTGGTGCATTGTAATCATACATCTTGATGGGTTTCAGGGTGGTAGAAGTATACATGCACACATCAGTCAATTAGCCCTCCCCAAATTTCCACCCCCATTCCCTCCCCCTTCCCTCCTTCTTGTGCTCAGTATAGTATTTGACTTTGATAAGTTTGTGTATGTACATCCTGTGCATGAGGGTGTTTCCCTCTTCTCCCCTCCCATCTCCCTCAGTTAGGTCACCTTCTTTACTCATCTAAGGTTTTCTCTGTCTTTGTCTGGAGTCCCTTCTACCCCCTATTCTCCCTAGCTTCCGCATATTAGGGAAAACATCCAACTTTTCATTTTTTGTGACTGACTAATCTCACTAAGCATAATGTTCTCTAATTCCATCCATTTCCCTGCAAGTGACACAATTTTGTTCTTCTTTATGGCTGAGTAAAATTCCATTGTGTACATATCCCATAGTTTTGTAATCCATTCATCTGTTGATGGACATCTTGGCTGGCTCCATAGTTTGACAATTGTGAATTGTGCAGCTGTAAACATAGATACGCATGCATTAATCTGGTAGTTTGGTTTCCATTCTTTTGGGTAGATACCTAGAAATGGTGTTGCTGGGTCATATGGTAGGTTCATTCTCAGTCTTTTGAGGATCCCCCACACTGTTTCCAATGTGGATACACTAATTTGCAATGCCTCCAACAGGGTATTAGAGTTCCTACTTCTCCATATCCTCACCAGCATTTGTTATTGTTTGTGTTTTTAATGTTTGCCATTCTAATTGGGGTTAGGTGAAATCTCAGGGTAGTTTTGATTTGCATCTCTCTGATTGCTAATGATGTTGAACATTTTTTCATACATTTATTGGTCATTTGTATTTCTTTTTTGGGAAGTATCTAGTTCACTTGCCCATTTTTTTGATTGGGTTGTTTGTTTTTTTAGTGGTGAGTTTCTTGAATTCTCTGTATATTCTAGGTATTAGTCCTCTATCAGAGGAGTAGCTAGCAAAAATCTTTTCCCATTCTGTAAGCTTTCTGTTGAGTTTCTTGATAGTTTCCTTTGCTGCACAGAAGCTCTTCAGTTTAATGCAATTCCACAAATTGATCTTCATTTTAACTTCTTGTGCCTTTGGGGTTTTGTTGAGGAAGTTTTTGCCTATGTGTTGAAGAGTTGGACCTATGCCCTCTTCAAGTAGCTGTAAGGTCTCTGGTCTACTTTCCAGGTCTTTGATCCATCTTGAATTCACTCTTGTGCAAGATGAGAAACTGGGGTTTATTTCCATTTTTCTGCATGTGGTTAACCAGTTTTGCCAACACCATTTGTTGAAGAGACTATCTTTTTTTCCAGTGTATGTTTTTGAAAAAATCAATTGGCAGTCAGTGTGCGGTTTTGTTTCTGAGTCTTCTATTCTGCTCCATTGGTCTATATGTCTGCTTTTGTGCCAGTACCATGTTGTTTTTATTACTATGGCTCTGTAGTATAGTTTGAAGTCAGGTATTGTCTTGTCAGCCAACAGTGCTTCTATCTGGGCTTCTTTTCTCTCCACTTGAACATAGACAGAATGATGACAACTTCAGAAATTCCCACCTCTAATCTTCAAGATATGTTTTTTGTTTGTTTGCTTTTCTGGTACTGGGGATTGAACCTAGGAGTGTTCTACCTCTGAGCTATACCCCCAACCCTATTTTGTTTTTTCTTTAATTTTGAAACACAGTCTTCCTAAGTTACCATACACTAGCCTCAAACCTGTGATCCTCCTGTCTCAGCCTCCCAAATACTGAGATTACAGTCATGTACCACCATGCCCCCACTAGGATCTGAATTTTTAAAGCAATTTACTTTAGGGTTCCAGAAGTTGGACTGTAGAGAGCATATCGGTATTTTGGCACATGAGCTAAAGTATGTGATTTCTTAATCATTTCTAATGTCGAAAGTCAACATGTTTCTCTTGTTGCCTATCCTCATTCATGAGATTAGCAAACAATGTCAAGACCGCCTTGTCCCACTGCAGTCCGTTCCCTGGACGGAGCACAGCCTGTGCCTCCCCCTTCAGCCACACTAGCAATTTCCCAACTGCATGATCTAGTGCCTGGTCCCATCCAGCATGAAGCTACAACAGCCCTTTCGCAACTTGAAATGTTGGCCTGTTAAATTTCTAGGTCATCTTCAAATCGCCCACGATCATAAGTGATGTTTCCCTGCTCAGACCAACTATGGGGCGACTGTATTTGTAGCTCAGCTTTTTCTCCGGGTGAAGCCTACTCTAGTTTTTTGATGTCGCATTTCCTTTCATAATAACTCCTTTTTGCTTGGGGCACAAAGTGACATTTTCTGTGGCTTTGGATCTTTTTGCCCTCATTAAAGGTTTTCTCAGCAAACAAAGAGATACCCCTCACAGCCGCAGTGGCACACGCAGGCGCAGTGTGGCTCTGCAGTCCGGGTGGACCAGGAACATTTCTCCTTACCAGCAATCGCTGCATGTGTCACACCCAGACAACAGTCGTAAAATAGAGCTTTTTATCCCCACATCATTCTATGCTTTCATAGATGTCACGTTTATTTTTCTGAGGTCGGCGGAGAAGAGCAGTATAAAGCCATCTTTCTTTGGCAGAGCACTTTATGGCTTCCAAAGAATTCCTGCGTGTGTCCACACACTTGACTATCCCCGTGTTGTAGGAAAGCATGAATTTATATTAACCACTTTTTAATGGACAAGCTTCCAGCTGAGTAGATGACTTACCCAAGGTCACACCACTGATAAGTGACTGAGGCTGAATTCTGGGCTCGCGATTACTAACCCTGTATCCTTTCTGATTAATTTTTGTGAAAATAGACAAAATTGACCGAACTGTCTGGTTAGAGGAGGCTGAGAGCCCAAGAAACTGCCGAAGGTTTCACTGTACACAAATCCAGACCAGAATTTCATTTTTGCTCTGGTTGTCAGACTTGCTCCGTGTTTGCCTGTTTGTTTTACAGCTGTAGCAGAGACTTCTTTCATTTATCGCTGCCTACTAGCCTTGTACCCGTCCCTTTCACCTATTTCAAACATTACTTCTTCCATGAGACTTCTGGTTCCTCTCAACCAAATATGACTGCTTTCTTCTTTGAACAAGAAAGACACCGCTTCCATGGTTCGTGGGTGCTAAAATGGTTTTCCATTATTTTTTCGATGAACTCTGAAATTTTACTACAATATGTCAATGCAGGAAATGCATCCTTGCAGGACCCCTCTTTTGATGAATATCTTCTAGCAGTTGTGTTACCTGTCGATGTCCACTCACCAAAAACAATCACAGGCCCTGTACAAATAAGAATTGTATTTCCCTCATCTTTAACTTAGGACTCAATTCACTGATTATACATAAATGGACATTAAAATAATTGTTGATTAAGCTCTGATTATTTTAATGCCAAATACATTAGCAATTTCAAAATTTTCTCGGTTTTTTTTTTTTTTTTGGTACTGGGGATTGAATCCAGGGGCCTTCTATTTTCAAGTTATACCCCCAGGGCTTTTTATTTTTTATTTTGAAATCGTGTCTCTTTTAAGTTGCTGAAAGTCTCCTTAAGTTCCTGAGGCTGACCTCAAACCTGCAATCCTCTTGTCTCAGCCTCCCAAGTACTGGGATTACAGCTGTGTGCCACCACACCTGACTAACAATTTCTAATTTTTCAATAGAATTCATAAGCCCAAATATTTATATGAAGTCTAAAGGCTGTATGTTGATGATTTCACAATAATTTCAATTATAGCTGTGTATTTTAAGACTACTAAAAACACATTTGTGGCCACTAATTTTCAATCTCTGCAGCATGTGAATCTCCTACTTTAGTGTTGATATAATGTAAATAGTTGAGCAGTTAATTGAGCACTGAGGCCACCACTGTGAATAAGACCAAAGAACTGTTTACTCTGTGGCTCATTCATTTTGGTGGTGGTGGCACTTGAACGGGAATGAAGGAATGGTGAGTAGGGTGGCGTAAAATAAACAACTAGCATGTATCAGGAGTGACAGGTTCTATGGACAATATTCACTGTGGTGACAAGGGAGGGATTACTGAGTAGGATGGGGGAAGGTAAGATATGTTATGTAGAATGGTTAGTGAAGGCCTGTGTAAAAAGAGGTAGATGGAGCTGGGCGTGGTGGCGCACGCTTGTAATCCCAATACTTGGGAGGCTGAGACTGGAGGATCCGGGTTCGCGGCCAGCCTCAGCTACTCAGTGAGGCCCTCCTCAACTTAGTGAGACCCTGTTTCAAAAATGAAGAATAAAAACTAGGGTTGGGGGCGTAGCCCGGAGGTAGAATGCCCCTGGGTTCAATCTTAGAAATAACTTTTCTAAAAATAACTTTTCTAAAGAAAAGGCACGTGTTTGAAAATTGCTTGGCAAGGCGATTTTACTTTTTTGCAAAAAAGGGTGCTCCCAGGTGTGTGAGAGAGTACACCTCACAAAGAACCAGGTGGGTCTTATATCCCTAACGCAAGGCTCCTCCTGGCTGAACTCCTATTGGTCGAAGTTACAGCTTCACATTCTTCCAGATCAGCTACAGGGGAAGATGGGGGAGGGTCGACACCTGTAATCTCTTAAGAGATGTTAATTTGGGGAAGGAATTTAAGTCCCTACCAGGTTACAAAATGGCCGTTTAAGTTTAAGTGAAACTACCTCCTTTGACAGAAAAGATACAATTATATTCTCACACCCTGTACCGCAAAAAAAAAAAGTATAGGCCTATTGAGAACCTTTACCTAAAAGGCAGGCCGTATAGGCCATTATGATTATAAGTGTGGCCTACTAAGGGCTTTTGCCTAAGAAAGAGCAGACCCTGTAGGGTAAAGTTAAGGATTATGGAGTTTCTAGATTTTAAAACTGTATTTTCCCCTTTCTTCCCAGTTTGTCTCCTTTCTATCTGATATTTTTTTTCTCCTATCCTACCTCAGGATGAAAACTCTCCATTCTTTCTGGAAGCTAGCCATGGAGATAACAGTGAATTCAGTGGTGGTAGTGGTAGTAGTAGTAGAAATAGTAGTGGTAGCAGTTAGGTAGCTCTAGCAATACTAGTAGTATTTAAGTTGTTATGTAAATAATAGGTAGTGGTTAGCTAGGGATAATTAGCAAGGAATAACTACTATAGGTAGTAGTTAGCTAGGGAAACAGTAGTTTCTTGGGGGGGGACTGGGGATGGAACACAGGGGTATTCTACCCCTGGGCTATGTCCCCAGCCCTATTTTATTTTTTATTTCAAAACAAGGTCTCACTAAGTTGCTGAGGCTGGTCACGAACCTGAGATCCTTCTGTCTCAGCCTCCCAAGTACTGGGATTACAAGCGGATGCTACTATACCTGGCAGAGAGGTTTTTGAAAGTCTCATTGCTCTTGAATTTCATTTATTAGAGAAACAAGTCGTAGATGCTGTTATGTAGATATCTGTATTTTGACTTTTGTTCTTGATTATTTCTGCTTAACTAAAAAATATGATTCTGTATAATTTTTTGCCTTTCTTTCTAGAAGATGCTTTTGTGCTATAAACCATATTATAGTAGATCTTGTTATAGAATTTTGCCATGCCTTTTTATTTTTTATGTCTTCATTCTTTATTCCGTGCTTCATATAATTCAAGGAAAAATCCTTTTTATTTCCATTCTCTTTTAACCACCCCCCCCAAAAAAAAACCCTTGAAACTCAGATCAGAGACCATAATTGTTATTGCTGCTAGTATTTCTGTGCTCTTTTTCAAACTTGGCTAAAACTCAGTTCTATAAGTATTTATTTATGGACATATAGCCATAATGTCTCTATTTTACATAACACACTCTTTAAAGGAGAAAAAAACATAGAGTTTTGTTTCTGAATTTCAAATATAAGTAAGATCTAAAGATTCAACAAATAAAATGAATACACAGGGTGCAGTTTTAGAATAATTTTAAAGAGAAGATAGGGAAAATACAATTAAAATATTAAATGAACTTGAGAAGATTCTCAATATGTATTACATATAATACATGAATTACACATGAAATATATATTACACATAATAATGAAAAGGATAGTGTAATAACTACGAATTAAACACTGCGAGAATTTTATAATCTTTTATAGAATTTGAGGAAAGGAATCAGAATGTTTGGTTTACAAATTCATTTACAGATGATGGAGCCAAGCTATTTCTGAAAACAAACATAAATAACATAGTTCTTGCTGGGCATGGTGGCACACACCTATAATCCCAGTACTTGGGAGGCTGAGAAAGGAGGATCACAAGTTTGAGGTCAGCCTTGGCAACTTAGTGAGATCCCATTTCAAAATAAATTATAAAAAGACCTGGGGGTGTAACTTAGTAATAGAGCACCCCTGGGTTCAATCCCCAATACCACACACACCAACACCACTACCACCAAAAACTAACTAACTAAATAAATAAATATAGTTGTCTAATACAGTTTCGATTTTCATCTAATTTTTAAGTGACAATTCATTTAAGTGACATTCATTCTGCCTACCTGCAGAAATGATTTGCTATAAATATGGAACCTTCTGAGAATCAGTTTTCACTTACCATTGAAGAACAGAAAGATTGATAGTCTAAAACTGATTTTGGGGTGCAGAGTTCTGTGCGTCTTAACACACTAATAGATCCTTGTCTTTCCACCAGATTCAGAATACAGAGCAATCCCGTCACCCCAGAACCCCTTGTGCTGCCCCCACATTCGCCCACCTCTTAGCTACAATTGATGTTTTCTCAATGACTAAACATTTTCCTCTTGTCTCGAGTACATTTTACTCAGTGTTTCCCACACGGGTTCCCACGGCTCCAGGGGAATTCCAGAACTCTCTTACTGTCTGGGTGACTGTGGCCACAGTAGCCACTTCCTTGTGGATGGGCTCTGAGAGGAATTATTGAGATGATTAGAATGGCGTGGTGATTCACTCTACGGCACACACGCACATGTGGCAGGGTGAAGTGAGCAGGAACAACCACCTATTAGTACTAATTCCTTTCCCTTTCCCTGGGACATCTTTTGGCATCTCCTCATCTGACTTCTCAGACTGCATGGGAGGTATGGAGATGACCTCCACAGGACACTCCTTCTGGTGGGGGCATGGCATGTACAGGTCTGTAGTCTTCCCCTGGCTCCAGAGTGGGCCACGGAATTTAGCATGGAGAATGATGTATTAGACTTTGAGACATGAGCTGATGGCTGGTATCTCCAGCACGCTGTATGGGTAATTATTATGTCACCTGCAGAAACCAACACCACCCTGCACTGATGCTGCAAAACCATGAAGGGAGACGGTATTTTACCTTCTCTGCCATGGATGTCTGCAGGATAATCAGAATGGACGTCTCCTTCCTAGACTTGCACCTCTCCAAGGGGAGGTATAGAAACCTTGAATTAGTAAACCTTATAAATGGCCCACGGGTCAGAATTTAACACCAATTTTATCTCTCTAGGGGTAGATCAGCAGTTCTTTTTCTTGTCACTGAAGCTGGTGACTAGTACATAAATTTGGGGTCAGAGGGAATGACTTCGTATTTCAGAAACCAGCTTTAGAGACAATGTGTGGCTAGAGTTCTAACCCCTGACTCACACAGTAATCCTGTAAGAAATTATTTCTGTGTTATCCATTGCATCGAGGCTTTGTCAGTTTTTTTGCAATAACAAAACAAATTTCTTTTTCTCTCTTTTTTTTTTATTAGTGCATTGCAATCATACATCTTGAAGGATTTCAGGGTGGTTGACATATATATGCACTCATCGGTCAATTAGCCCTCCCCAATTCCCACCCCCCTTGCCTCTCCCCTCCCATAGTAGTTGACTTTTGATATCTTTGTGTAAGTCCATCCTGTGCTCCAGTTTGTTTCCCTCTCCTTCCCTACTGTCTCCCCCAGTTAGTTCACCTTCTCCACTCATCTGAGGTTTTCTCTCTTTGTGGTCCCTCCTGTGCAGGGTCGTGGCTTATCCTCCCCTGACCTCAGCACTGGGGTACTATGGGGTGGGGCCGGGGGCTCCCCCTCCCCACATCCCCAGTGCTGGGGTGAGGGGTTCTCTGGGGGCAGGACCAAGGGCTCACCCGCTCCGCGTCTCCAGCGCCAGGGGGGAGGGGTTCTCCAGGGGCAAGGTCAAGGGCTCGCCCGCCCTGTGTCCCCAGCACCGGGGGTCTCCAGGACAGGGCCAAGGGCTCTCCCATCCCGTTTCCCCAGTGCCAGGGTGAGGGGTTCTCCGGGGGCGGGGCCAAGGGCTCGCCCGCCCTGCGTCCCCAGCACTGGGGAGTCTCCGGGGATGGGGCCAAGGGCTCACCTGCCCCACGTCCCCAGTGCTGGGGGGAGGGGTTCTCCTGGGGTGGGGCTGAGGGCTCACCTGCACCACATCCCCAGTGCTGGGGTGAGGGGTTCTCTGGGAGCGGGGCCAAGGGCTCACCCGCCCCGCGTCCCCAGTGCCGAAGGGAGGGGTTCCCTGGGGGTGGGGGCCGAGGGCTCACCCACCCAGCATCCCCAGCGCTGGAGAGGGGAGAATGTCTCCAGGGGCGGGGCCGAGGCTCACCTGCCCCGCGTCCTCAGTGCCAGGGTGAGGGGTTTTCTGGGGGCAGAGCCAAGGGCTCACCCACCTTGTGTCCCCAGGGCTGGG
Organism: Glis glis; assembly: GCA_004027185.1. Classification (NCBI taxonomy): domain Eukaryota; kingdom Metazoa; phylum Chordata; class Mammalia; order Rodentia; family Gliridae; genus Glis; species Glis glis. Next base: position 19,780 of record PVJS01010259.1, on the reverse strand, counting down.
AGGAGGGGTTCTCTGGGGGCGGGGCCAAGGGCTTGCCTGCCCCACATTGACAGCACTGGAGGGAGGGGTTCTCTGGGGGCAGGGCCGAGGGCTCGCCCTATCCATGTCCCCAGTGCTGGGGTTCTCCTGGGGCAGGGCCGAGGGCTCACTTGCCCCGTGTCCCCAGCACCAGGGGGAGGGGTTCTCTGGGGGCGGGGCCGAGGGCTTACCCGCCCTGCATCCCCAGTGCCGGGGGAGGGGTTCTCTAGGGAGGGGGCCAAGGGCTCACCTGCCCTGTGTCCTCAGCACCAGGGGAAGAGGTTCTCTGGGGGCGGGGCCAAGGGCTCACCTGCCCCTGTCCCCAGCACCAGGAAGTCTCTGGGGGCGGGGCAAAGGGCTCACCCACCCCACGTCCCCAGCACCAGGGGGAGGGGTTCTCCAGGGGCGGGGCCAAAGGCTCACCCACCCTGTGTCCCCAGCACCAGTGGTCTCCAGGGGCAGGGCCGAGGGTTCACCCGCCCCTTGTCCCAGAGCTGGGACTCTCCGGGGGTGGGGCTGAGGGCTCGCCCGCTCCGTGTCCCCAGCACTGGGAGGTCTCCGGGGGCAGGGCCGAAGGTTTGCCCACCCCGCATCCCCAGTGCGGGAGGGGGGTCTCTGGGGGCGGGGCTGGGGGCTGACCCGCCTGTATTCTCTTTGCTGGGCCGCTGGGGAGGGGGCCATGTCTCATCTACATATGTCCTCAGTTCTGGGGTGTTCCAGGACACTGTTGGGCTGCTGATGGTGGGCCGTGGCTTACTGGCTCCTGTTCTCAGAGTTGGGCTGCTCCTGTGTATGGCCACCTCTTCTTTGTCTCTCCTCATCACACTTGTTGCAGGGGCAGAGGCTCATGGCCCACCCCTCGAAACCATCGTTGTTGTAGGTATGGGTCTGGATTGACTTGGGCTTCATCATGTTCCAGAGTTGGTCGGTTTCAATGGTGGTCTATAGTCGCTGGTTTCACAAAGATCTGCTGTCTCTTTGCTGTTGGTCTCTGGGAGTTGTGGTGTAGGTGTGGCCCCGCATTCTCATTGCTCAGCTGCTCCAGGGGGCCATGCTATGTTCATCCAGGTCCTCAGTGCTATGGTATTCTGCACCAGTGCTGGGCTACTCCAGGGGGCCATGTTTCACCCACTGTTTTTCTCAGTGTTGGGGTGCTCCTATGCCTGGCTGCCTCATCCATGTCTCTCCATGTCACTTTCTTTGCGAGGGCTGAGGTTCACATCCCACCCTTTGCAGTCACTGCCATTGTAGGTGTGGATTTTGTTCAACTGGGGCTTCATCATGGTCCGATGTTGACTGCTTTCGATGGTAGGCTATAATCGCTGGTTTACAAGATTCAGCTGTTTCTTTGCTGGAGGATTCCAGGGGCCGTGGTGCTGGGGTAGCTCAGCCAAGATGGCACCTTTGTCTTGGCTCTCCGCTTACCAGGTGAGATGCTTTGAGCTCCTACCGCCCTCCGCTCCTTCCACTGACTCACAGTCCTCTGCACTTTGGCTCTCATTATTACAAACATATATCTAAGACTCCATTTGATGAGTACCAATTTCAGCTCAACTTTTTTAAACAAAACATGCCCACTAGATAAAGATCAGGTTTTAGAAGCCTAGTATGGTGGTGTACATCGATAATCCCAGTACATGGGAGACCGAGACAAGAGGATCACAGGTTCGAGGTCAGATTCAGCAAGTTAGCAAGACCCTCAACAACCTAGCAAGAGCCTGTTTCAAAACAAAAAATGAAAAAAACTGGGGGTGTAGCTTGGAGGTAGAATAGCCCTGGGTTCAATCCCCAGTACCAAAAAAATAAAATAGATTTTAAATATTGCAAGGGTTAAATTGATCATGAATTGTATATTCCTGAGGAGGAGTGAAAAGTCAGGGGAAAGAGCCGGGACACAGAAATGACTTGCATCTCCATGTCTCCATGTTGGCTGTTTCTTCCCAGAGGGATATACCACCAGGTAGACTGAACATTGGTGACAGCCTGGAGGGAGAATTTAAAAATTCACAACAAAGTCCAGGACCACTGTGGGCCCCCATTTGGATCTTTAGCTTTGAATGAGTTTGGTGAGGAACTGACATGCCTGGAGATCTTTTCTCCAACTTGGAGAAAGAATCCCCCCCGGGGAGCTTGTTAAACCTACGATTCAGGTTCAGCCGTCCTGGGAGTCTGCATTTTTTAACAGGCAGGAACCACGATGTGGGTAAAGTCCAGTAGAGGTCTTGGTTAATGAGTTCCGCGTGGCCAGCTTGAACTTCCTGGATCTGAAGCCTTCTCAGTATGGGACCCCAATTACTGTCACTTTCCTGAGCTGATGTCCTTTCAACGGCCCCAGGCAGGCACCGGCTCACGCTCCAGCACCTAATCAGCACAATTAATCACTCCTCTTCTTTTGGAAGTTTTCTACTCCTTTGTCAGGATTTCCTCATTTTGACACAATTACCGCCCTCAAGATGTGCCCCCGAGAGTGCTTTGGCATCCTGGTGCACACCTGCCACCTGGTGGTGAGAAATGCCCTCCAGACACCAGGAAAGAAAGGCTGTGCATTCCTTCCTGGTTTGTTATTTATTTATTATTTATTCATTATGACAGTTAAGGTGAAACGGGGAGTGTCTGGCTAGTACAAATTAAGAAAGATGCCTTTTGTAAGCATAGTGTACAAAAACGGGAAACGTTCACCAGCAGACCCTGTTGGGAAGCAGTACCTGGGTGCCTTCTTCCTTACAGGACGGGAGCTGGGCCTCGGAGGACTCCCTGGCAGCCAGCCTTCGGTGCTGGTGCGGACCTGTGGGGCACGGTGGGTCAGCTTTCCTTCCAGTGGGTTGGATGTCCCCTCTTGTACAGTAGGCTCCTAACCGAACTGTGTAGAAGTTGGGCTTCCTGGACCTAATATGCAATTAGGGACGATCTAAAGCCAAGTTGGAGAAATCAGATATTATGCTGTGGAACATTGTGATGGACAAAAGACATTTCTATCAACATTATTTAGTAAGAAAAAGTAATTACCCATGAATATTCTTAATCGGGGGTCTAGGACTTGTATTTCACTTTACAAAGAAGCCATATGGATGTAAATTAACAGCATGGTACAAACTCATGACATTCAGGCTTACTGGCATTCTGAGCATGACTGTTTGTGTCTATGAAAGGGGTGCATATTTTCTGTATTAGCTTCTGGAGATGGGTTGAAGAACATGCGTAGAGTATTGCTATGGGGCTGAGAGGAGATAAGCTAACCCTGTTTTCATCCGCAACTGAAGGATGCCAAATGCTCATCGCAGCCACAGAAAATAAAAACTAGAGTGGAAGGAACCCCAGAAAGTTTGGAGGTTCGAAGCTCTCGCTCCTGTCTTGATTCTGAGGGGGCTTTCAATGACTCAGCGTCTCAATCCCTTCTCTTGCAAAATACAGTTTTTACAATTATCTTACAAGATTATAATTGAGAAGCGAGACCATGGAAGTGGAAGATAGGGAGTGTAGAAGATAGGACTCTCTCCATGGTATTTATATCAGTCCCCGGCACTTGGATGAAGGCCGGGATGGAACGGTTCAGAGGAGCAGGCGCAGTGTGGGGCCGAGTGATCCGCTATTATCTGTGGACAGCCACTGGGAACGTGAAGGAGAAAATCACCCGCAATACCTGTTAAACATAGCAAGGAAGACTTACTGAAGGGGCACGGCAATGGGGTTTTGTAGCAGGAGAGCAGGATCAGGCTCAACTCTAAATATAGTAAGGAAAAGTGGGATTTATAGCTAAGGGTCCAGGTTTGGCTTGGAGGATGAAATATTACTAAGAGGTAGGGTAATTTTTTACTAAACTGACCTAACAGGATTTTTGTGAAAGTCAGGCCAGGGTGATTATATAGAAGGTGGTCGGACCACGGGTAGGAAATTTTCACTAAATCCACTCAGCGGGATTGTGTTAAACCCGGAATGAACCAACCACATGCAAACTCTGAGATCCAGGGACTCATCAGAAAGATGACTCCAAGCCGGGTGTGGTGGCGCACGCTTGTAATCCCAGTACTTGGGAGGCAGAGACCGAAGGATCCGGGTTCGCGGCCAGCCTCAGCTATTTAGTGAGGCCTCCGCAACTTTGTGAGACCCGGTTTCAAAATAAAGTATAAAAAATAGGGCCGGGGGTGTAGCTCGGGTGTAGAACGCCTCTGGGTTCAATCCCTGGTACCGCAAAAAAAAAAAAAAAAAAAAAGAAAGATGGCTCCAAGGAGCTGAGGGTCATTAGGTCAAGGACAAAACCTTTGTCAGGAATCTTTCTGAATAACTTGGAAAATGGCTCTAAAATTCGTGCAGTTAAGTTAAAGAGATGCAAAACAGTACTCTTTAAAACTGTGTTTAGAATTCATGAGAAAAGTTTGTAACCATTATATTAAAAATAAAACTCTGTTAACAGGAACAGTGAAATTATTCTAAGTACTAAGCCTTGATTCTGAATGTTTCTGCCTTTAAAATAAAGTATTTTTATATTTATTGATTGATTGATTGATTGATTTTGTGGTCCTGGGGATTGAAACCAGGGGCATTCTACCTCCAGGCTACACCCCCAGCCCTATTTTTCATTCTTTATTTTGAAACAGGTTCTCACGAAGTTGCAGAGAGCCTCACTAAGTAGCTGAGGCTGGCCGCCAACCCGGATCCTCCAGTCTCAGCCTCCCGAGTACTGGGATTACAAGCGTGCACCACCACGCCCGGCTAAAATATTGTATTTTTAGAAAGATGCTTAGCTAACTGCTCTTTCATTTGTATTAACTGATAGTTTTGAATCTGGTGTAGCCACTGTGTAAATCTGGACTAGCCATTGCTTTATTATTTAGTAATTCTCACAACAGTGTTTCTCCACCTGAAACTAATTTAAATGTAAAGGATTTTAACGCTCCTTTTATAGCCGAGAAAAATTAAGTTTAATTAACATCAGAGAATACTTACCCTCTCTTTGTTAGGAACTTACAAACAATAAGTACAGTATAAGTGAAAGTATGTGAGCCTTGAATCTCTTTTCTTCAGGCTAAAGAAATCTAGTCATAGAACACTTTGTAATATATATATATATATATATATATATATATATATATATATAGTTTTTTTGAATAAACATAATTTTAACATATACGAGGAACAATTCTTTAAAACTGTAATTAGGGTCATTAAATCTCAACTCCTTTAGATTTCTGCGTCCCTACCTACAGAATCTAACAGAGTGTGCTTTTTAGAGGAAAGGTAACTTTTTTGGTTCCTTCCAAATATTCACTTAGTCCTTTGTTTTATATATACACACACACACACACACACACATATATATATATATATGTTTATTTATTTAAAAGATACATTTTTATCTCAGTTTTTTTATTTTGATGACAGCCTTTTGTGTTTGGTCTTCATATCTGTATAGATGCACCATGATAGACACAGAGGAGAAATCCCGAATCTGCCATGCCTGTCTTCACATACTCCGCTTCCTTTGGGTGGGCTTGAGCCACAGAGCAGTGTGAGCTTCCATGCACGCGAGGCCGGAAGGAAGGTGACGCCCGAGTGCATTATGACACGGAGCCAGGAACGGGACAGGACGCAGGGCACGGGGGAAGTCCCGCACACTTCCCCGGCTTCGTCCTGAGCTTTTCCAGCAGCCTGCTCAACCAGGGAAATTCCATCAGGTACATGACTCACCACGGCCATAAAATGGAAGCAGGGCCACCGCCCTGGCGGCTAGCTGGGCTCGGCCTCCAAAGCCCTTCTCTCTGGTTGCATGTTCTCACCTCAAGCTTTGCCAAAGCTCAGACTAAGTGAATATTTGGAAGGAACCAAAAAAGTTATCTTTCCTCTAAAAAGCACAGTCTGTTAGACTCTGTGGGTGTGGCCACAGAAACCTAGAGGAGTTGAGATTTAATGACCCTAAGAGGAGTTGAGATTTAATGACCCTAATTACAGTTTTAAAGAATTGCTCCTCGTCTATGTTAAAATTATGTTTATTCAACAAGGTGAGGGGAGAATTTGAAAATTGGTACCAAACAATGGGCCTAGGAAAAAGAAAAATTAAAAACAGTATTTAAAAACATTCTCAAGCCAGGTGCGATGGTGCAGGCCTGTGATGATCCCAGTACTTGGGAGGCTGAGACAGGAGGATCGCTGGTTGGAGGCCAGCCCCGGCAACTTAATAAGCCCTGTTTCAAAATGAAAAATAAAATAGGGCTGGGGGTGTGGCTAAGAGGTAGAATGCCCCTGGATTCAATCCCCAGCACCACTAGAAAAACAACAAACAATACAAGAACCCACTGTCAATACAAAGAACTACCAATGTAGAAATTCAGAAGCCCAGCCAGGCGTGGTGGCGCACACTTGTAATCCCAGTACTTGGGAGGCTGAGACAGGAGGTTCCCGGTTCGCAGCCAGCCTCAGCTACTTAGTGAGGCCCTCTGCAACCTAGTGAGACCCTGTTTCAAAATAAAAATAATTAAAAAAAATAGGACTGGGGGTGTAGCTCGGAGGTAGAATGCTCCTGGGTTCAATCCCCAGTATCGCAAAAAAAAAGAAAGAAATTCAGAAGCCCACGCGACCAGTAAGCTATTTAATATTCCTAAAATCGTAGCCATCGGAGGGGATGGGAATGGGGATCTCTAAGGAGATGTCCATCTTCAGCTTTAGCGTTTGACGTACGATAGAGACAGGAGCTCATGCTGAGGTTCCAGCTCTGACTTCAAGCGTCAGTGTGGCTCGTGGGCAGTCATATCTCTTTTCTAGCGAGATAAGAGGGCATCACAATTAGTGGTTGTAAAGGGCAGGCTGGAGCTTTTGTGGACCCATCGCACTGATGGGAATCAGAAACAGAATGAGGCCTAAAGCGCCCAGGGTCCTTTTGGTAAAATGCTCAAAGCAGGCATAGTAAAGGTAACCGCCAGGTGGCAGTACAGCACTTCAGATAAAGATGCAGAGAGCAACACTAAAAAAGTAGGCACAGTTGAAATTTTTTTCTCTAGAAAATTTAACATTATTTTCTTTTAGACCTTCCACACAGTAACCTAATATACAAAGTAAGACAACACAAAAGCAAACTTTGGGGAGGGTGTGACCTCAAAAGAGTCAGGGGAGGATGTTGTACAAAAGTAAATTACTTTTACTTAAGAATTTATGGAGCCGGGCGTGGTGGCACACGCTTGTAATCCCAGTTCTTGGGAGGCTGAGACCTTGAGTTCTTGGAAGGATCCGGGTTCGCAGCCAGCCTCAGCTACTTAGTGAGGCTCTCCGCAACTTAGTGAGACCCTGTTTCGAAATAAAGAATAAAAAATAGGGCTGGGAGGTAGAATGCCCCTGGGTTCAATCCCCAGTACCGAAAAAAAAAAAAGAATTTATGGGACTGTTTTTCCTAAGCCAATTTAGAAAAAAAGTGACTAAAATAGTGTTGAGAGAATAATTACAGTTTTTATCGAATACCTGCTATGTGCCAAAGGTTGTATTTAGATGCTTTAAAAGCATTCATTCGGCCAGGTGTGTGGCTCACGCTTGTAATCCCAGTACTTGAAAGACTGAAACAGGAGGACCACAGGTTTGAGACCAGCCTCAGCAATGTAGCCAGACTCTCAGTAACCTAGTTTCAAAAAAAAAACTGTTTCAAAATAAAAAAATTAAAAGGGCTGGGGGTGTGTAGCTCAGAAGTATAATGTCCCAGTACCACCAAAAAAAGAAAAAGAAAGAAAGAAAGAAAGAAAGAAAGAAAGAAAAAAAAAAAAATCACTCTTCGAATCTGGACCAGAGACTTTCCAGAAAGCCTGGATTTGACCATCAGGCTGATCAGAGATCATGTCTCTACTTCTCTAGTTTCCATGACCGGATGATTTTTCTGCTTGAAAAAACCACACAAAAAACCCACACTGAAAGAAAAACTAGAACTGTATCTAATGTATGGTTTTGAGTACAAATAGAGATATGTTCTCTTTATTTATGACTTTCCTGCATGTGTAGATGCATAACATTAACGAGGGACAATAACATTTTTTTTTTTTTTTGCGGTACTGGGAATTGAACCCAGGGGCATTCTACTTCCGAGCTACGCCCCTGGCCCTATTTTTTAGTCTTTATTTTGAAACAGGGTCTCACTAAGTTGCGGAGGGCCTCACTAAGTAGCTGAGGCTGGCCATGAAACTGCGATCCTCCTGTCTCAGCCTCCCAAGTACTGGGAATACAAGCGTGCGCCACCACACCTGGCAATAATATATTTTGATTCCACGGTTACACTGAAGGCTAAAAATGAAGATTGATTCGGGAGCAATAGCAAAGTAATAAACTCATTCGTGCTGAAAAATGAATGACTGATAGTGTCATAAATAAGAACACAGCAGAGGAGGGTGAGAGAGCAGAGAAATCCTAGGTGCTTGACCAGGAAGAAGAGCAGGGCCAGGAGATGGTGGCCCTGCAGGCCAGGAGCTCAGGTGAGCAGCCTTCACACGTCTGTGTCACCCTGCTTAGTGTCTTTAGCGAGCCCTCCCTGGACGTTGTCTTGGACAACCTCATGTCATCAGATGTAGCACAAATGCTTTCCGTGCGTGGGAGAGACCTGGACACGTTTGGAATCCTTTAGAGGCAACCGTTGGCCGAGAGTGGGCCTGCCCTCATGAGGACCCCAAGACCTTTATTTCTCCTGCCATTCATTGGACTAGAATGGAGAGGAGAGGAGAAATAAAAAGTCAGGGATTACAAAGACAAGATCATTTGTGTGTATGTGTGTGTGTGTGTGTGTGTGTGTGTGTGTGTACAATGATTTTATGGACCACTAAAGCTGCATTTTAATGTACTTTATTTCAAGTATCTTTAAGAGAAATACAACAAAATAATATGGCCATATCAAAAGACAAAAGCTGACTTTAATAGGAAGAGGGCCGAGCCCCTCTTTTCTTTTACACACGACATAGCTTTAGGGTGGGGTGTTTAAAGACAGGGCTGTGGATGAGGGCCTTAGCAAGGGTGATCTAGAAGGACGGGGAAGATGGCAACGTGATTCTCTATCTGTATCCAGAATCTTGTCTTCCAAGGCTCTCGCAGGTGATGGTGAGCTGGGGCTGCCAGTTAGCTAGCACAGAATAGTACTAACAACTGCCATCCGCTAACAACCACACATTAGAAGCTGGGCACTGCTTTGATGTTTCCTATTTGGTCCTCGGGCCAGCTCTGTAGGGGGAGTGGCTTCATTCCTTTTTTGAGAGAATATCTTGCTCAGAGCCAGATTTGCGTGGTGAGAATTCAAACCCTCTTTTGGGGGGCAGTATTCCTTTTGCTCTTTTAGAACCCCCCCCCACACACACACCTAGGCCATGGCTGGTGGTATACACAGGCTGACTGTCTCTGGATTCACACTAGCCAATTAGAATCAATTAATAAACACAATAGTATCGATTGGATCTAAATGCTAACAATTATATAACATTGGCCTGTCCAAGTTTAGTTCCACTGGAATTGCAACATGAAGTCGGGGCATCATAAAGGATTACTGGGAAAATAAAAATAGGTTTGAACAAAGCCTCTCCCCACCTTTTAAAATTTTAAACGATCGCTTAAAACTTTCCTGGGGCCTACAGGAGGCTGTGATGGAGAGGAGTTAACAACAGTTCAAGTACTGAGACAATCTGCTGACAATCGATGCTTTACTCTCTATCAAAATGATTGATTTTGGTTGTCTCTAGTAACTTTTCTCTGGTTGCAATCCTCAGAATCCCTGCTGGCCTACGGTCAAAGCGCTGAAATTCACACACAGGTTTCACAGAACAAAGCAGAGAAGCCAGTATGTCACAAGCAACATTCACGTTCTACAGGAAAGTTACATGTAATTGCACAATCAACAATATATTCATACTGCATGAGCATGTTTTTTTTTTTCCGCAAATGTATAGAAAGCTTTTGAAGAAATCTGAAGTGGCTCTGCCTGTGGCTGCTTCTTTAGGTGAAAAGACTGCTGATAGTCACTATGGTTACCAAGATGGAAGCCACCAGGAGTAAAATTAGACCCATGTGACATAATTTTGATCGCTTGTCACGCTTCTTTTTCTTTTTCAATAAGGTGTCGAAGCCTGGTGTGTACATATCTCCCAACCAAAATCGTAGGTCATTAGGATTTTCCTACAAGGAAATAGAGAATTATCATCCATCAATCAGTGATCAATCAGTGTTAGAGTCTGAGATTGCAGAACAAGACACTGTCAGAGGTCCTGAAGGTCCCTGTTCACATTGTCCTGGGTCAGGCTTAAGTGTCACAGATACTTAAGTAAGAAAGGCTAGGCTTCCCCGAGTAGCACAGACGTGCTCGGTACGCCTCCCAGTGACCAGGGAGCCCGCCATCGATTCAGAGGTTGGAATTCATTAGGAGCCCTGCATCATGTCTTCATTAAATTGCTCACATTGGAAGTTCAGAAACACCACTGTGTTTCTGTCATCTTTTGGCCAATTTTGTATTTCTTAACATCTTATAAAAAGTGCATGTAAATCAGGTTAGTGAGTTGAAATAGCATTAAAATCCCTTGCTTTAGATGAACCTGAGAGGTTTGATTTTTGTCTGCATGGCAGGCATAAGCACGTTTGGTGAATTTTTCAGTAAATCCAGAAGCTGACTTCCAAGGAAGGAGTATAAGATTAATTGTCAAAAATACCTTCCCTGATTCTCAGCTTGTTGGTCTTCCTGGTGGAGGGCTGCAGCACATCTACCATGCAGAAGATCGGCACTGTTTAAATGCCTAAAGAAAAGATCGAGAACACCCCTCCTCACATCAGCTCCTGTTCTCCATGTCTCTATTTCATTGGCTTCATCCTTTTTTTATTCTCAGAGAATTATTATATTATTATTATTATTATTATTACTGTGGTACTGGGATTGAACCCAGGGGCATTCTACCTCCGAGCTACACCCCATCCCTAATTTTTTTTGTGGTACCAGGGATTGAACCCAGGGGCATTCTACCTCTGAGCTACACCCCCCACCCTATTTTTTATTCCTTATTTTGAAACTGGGTCTCACGAAGTTGCGGAAGGCCTCACTAAGTAGCAGAGGCTGGCCGCGAGCCCGGATCCTCCAGTCTCAGCCTCCCAAGTACTGGGATTACAAGCGTGCACCACCACACCCAGCTTCCCAGAGAATTATTTTGAAGTCAGTCTACTCTAAATCACCTGCAAACTCTACTGTCCATACATTAAAAAAATACATCTTCTATCATCTCCTGCTGGGTTTCCGTGATATGGACTCAAGATCTATGCCTGACAGCTAATAGGCACACAGCACGCTGACAGGGAATACTGAATGGCTGCTTTCATGAAGCCTCATTATTTCTCGCCTGGATGCTTGCAAGGGCTTGAAGCAGGCTGCCCACCCTCTCACTGCCTCTCAGTCTCAGTGGATTTAAAGTCAGCTGGAAGCATCAGCCTCAGTGTTCAATCAACTAGCTCAACTCATGGGTGCACGGTTCTCAGAGGAATGTGCACGCGCAAGGATTGCTGGGATGGATTTGGCAAAGGTAATCTAATTCTTCCACTATGGTGGTATCAGTGTGAACTCCCTGGTCTTAGAAATACTCACATGTTATAGTAAAATCTGAATGACTCATGCAGAAGGATATTGATTTAAAAATCTCTGTCTACCTTCCTCTTATGTTTCTTCTTGTTTGTGTCCTAATCAGGGGCCTATATTTTGCCTTCAAGTTTAATACCTCTGTTCTCCACTAAAAGCTTCCATAATGGGGACTATTCTCCCTGATATTCTGCTTCTAGCTTGCTTTGGTAATTAAACCTGAGGTTTATTTTCTCTTTTCAATGCAATGCCCATTGATCAGCCCCTTCCCATCCCTTCACCTTCTCCTCTCAAACATTTTCTTTTTGTCTTTGTTTCTTGGCTTTAGTTTCCCACTATTCTGTTACCTAAACTGTAGCTCTAACAAAACAGGACTCCTTGCTATTTTCATAAATTCTCTCACTTTGCTCTGTTTCTGCCTTGGCTCTTGGTGCTCTAGCCAGAAGAGTCGCCCTGCTCATGAGAACCATCTACAGCTTTTGGAATTCCACACATCCTTCAAGCTTATCATAAATTAACTTTGTCATGAAGTCTTTTTATAACCAGAGGTGATTTTTCCTCTTCTGAATCTTCCTAGTACTTCCTACGACTATTATAGTCACCTTCCTGTGTCTTGTTCCATAGTTACTGTTTGTTAATTTGCTCAGTTAGATGAGCTTTTTGAGGACAGGGGCATAAAATGCATGTCTACAGTTTTGTTGTCATACATGTAAGCAGCCAAGGCAAAGGAAGAGGCTCTAACATATGGCCAATAAATGTCTGAAAGTTTGTGAAATAAATCAATACATTTTTTCCTAACAGTAGACTTAAAAGTCCTGATGTTAAGCCTCCAGATAAGAAACACAAGATTGAAAAAAGAAAGAAAAGAACAAGAAATGCATGACTGTCATTGCTTTGGGGAGTATGTGTTTGAGGAACTTCTTGGAAAGGGGCTACAGTGAGGAGAAGACACATTCAATCTACTTGACTAAAACAAGCCAGAGATTCTGAACCATAAGCTATTTCAAGGAATACCTGTGAGATTTTTGAAAGTGTGGGTAGGATTGAAGGCGACACGATACTGTCCCCTTCAAAAGAAAATAGTCCTTAGGTGCTTAAGGCACAAGACTTGAAACAGATACACATTTTTAAATGAAGGGTACTTGGAAAATGTCAGGCCTTGGTGGCCAAGGCAGGTGAAGGCAAGCCAAGGCTCGTGAGGAATCCAGTCCCTTCAGAAAACAAAAGGCCCCCTCTCTGCTCTTCAGGTATTTCTAGGTCTTCTATGTGCGGGTGACATCAGGGGAGAAAAAAAAAAAGAAAGAAAAACTAAGTTGGGTTTTAGCTGGGTGAATGAGTTCATTGCATACTTTTCTCGTGTCGAAATGTTTTTGTTTTGTTTTGTTACTGAGACACAGGAAAATGATCAAAATGTAAATCTGCAATCTTAAATCATTGGGTGGGCTTGAAATAAAACGATCTTTTTTCAGAACTTCCTTGCACAGAGCCCACCCAAATCAAAGACTTAATATTTTTAAATCAGCTCTTAAATCCTCATGAACATAAATGGTTACAAACTAGGGGGAAACATGTAATTTTACAAAGTAATTTTCAAAAAACCCTTTTACCTTCTTGGAAAACTTTTGTTCTCTGTCACATTATTTTTTCCTCTTTACTTTATACAGATGCCAGTAACTGCTGATATTGTAAAACTCAAAATGGAAGGGGAAGGGAATAGGGTGGGATTGGAGGGAGGGCTAAATGTGCAATGTGCGCATGTATGATGTTCATACCCTGACATATATCAAAATGGATAATTACAATGCACCAATATATGAACATTAAAAAAACAAATAAACCAATACAGATATCGATTAGGAGGGAGAAAGCAAAGCTAGGGGCCAAAATGATCTGAAATCTGGAGATTTTGTGTCTAGCAAAGAGTGCCTGTGATTTCAGTAACACTCTCTTTTAGGGTTATTGTCCCTCATCAACTGAAGAAGTGACTCTTAGTCTTAAGTACCTTCAGATGTCCAGAAAGGTTTGTGTGCACGGAATGCTTGTCATACTCCTCAATGGTCCACGAAGGATTATTTTTTCTTTCTTCCATAGCTTCCTCCAAACTTAGGTCATTATATAGAGGATTATTCTTCATAATTGAAGACATGGATGGTGGAGGGCTATCAGCGGGGCCAGAGCCCTCCCTGCTGGATCCCTTAATTCTTTGAGCAGCAATATTCTTCTTTTCTTTCTGGTGGGAGACAAAAAGACAAGACTTCTCTTACAAATGGGCCTTCTGATGGTAGAGTACAATTAAGATAACTATAGCTGAACATTGGCTGATTCTACCTAGAATCCCAACAGATTAAGATGATGCCCGGGCGTGGTGGCGCACGCTTGTAATCCCAGTACTTTGGGAGGCGGAGACCGAAGGATCCAGGTTCGAGGACAGCCTCAACTCTCTCTCTCTCTCTCTCTCTCTCTCTCTCTACTTAGTGAGGCCCTCCGCAACTTTGTGAGACCCGATTTCAAGATAAAGTATAAAAAATAGGGCCAGGGGTGTAGCGCGGAGGTAGAACACCCCT
>PVJS01010258.1:11538-48571 GCA_004027185.1 Glis glis | reverse complement strand
ACAGGGTTTTAGGACATAGCAGTAATGTCGCGATCCCTTACGTTGATGACATTGTGCTTGCTCCATGCTTTGTATCGAAGAGAGCAGCAAGATATGACTTCTTGTTATTGTCCTAGAGAAGTCTCCACTTAGCCAAAATGCTGGATCTGCAATCTGCTAAGCACCCCAGCAAAAGTTGAAGCATGCTGCCCTGGATCCAAGTAATTAATCCATTGGGCACCATTGGAAAGCAATATAATTCTGGAATTCACATTTCTGTTTTCATTTGAATGTTTGGGAGCTGTCCTCAGTCCTACATGTGTGAACCATTTAGGAGCACCATTTGTGCAGGGGAAATGAAGAGCTTCCTTCTCCTGGACCAGGGCTCTTGAACACGAAGATACTGCTTTTCTGTCTGGTAGATTTGGCTCTAACAAGGAGCAACTCACAAAAGCATTAATCTTGTTTTGGGGGGAATTCTTCATAGGCATGAGTCACTCGCCAGACCACACATCAGCTGTCATCTGTCCAATGTTTTTGTCATTTTGGAGGAGATAAGTGTAAACTGAGAAAGTCTCTCTGCTTGTTTTCCTGGGTGGTATTTATGCTGACCAAGTGTTCCTTTCTGGGATTTATTAGTTAATGATTTTCTTTTCAATAAACATTTGCAGCACATTTAGTGTGCTTTCCTAAAGCGGGTCCTGGTTTGGCAGGCTTATCAGTGTTTTTGGACTTTTGTTTTTGGTCTTAGGTCACCCTTTCCCCACTCAGCCTGCAGTGATCCTTTCTTTCCTCAGCCTCAGCCCACCGCCTGGAACGTTCATGTTTTTTTCTCTAAGACAGAATACCAACCGTGCACAGGCAGCCGGTTGACACGACCAGATCAAAACGCTTTGAATTTTGAAAATGATTCCCCTCTTGGTATTGAGCCCAGTGATAAAAGCGAAGCAGTTGTCATCTTGAAAACAGAGCTGTATACACGGCAGAGCCTTTCCAATTAGCGCACTTAAGACGCGTGTTAGAGACGATGGGAAGTGGGATGTTGCAGAGTGAAATGTGGGTAATAGGGCTTTAAATTTTCATGTTTCAGTTGAATTTTTTCTATTGCAGTTTTAAGAAAATTGTTGCACATTATTGAAGCTCCTAAGTGCATTTTAACATTGCTTTTTTTGTTTACAATAATATCTTCCAAAACAACAGAACTCTTATTGGTCACACGCAAACAACAATAACAAAAGAGCCTTTGCTCATTAGTTTTCCAAGTAGAGAAGGAGTAATTAATCCATTACTCTAGATTTCTCTGCCACCAACTAACAGGTCAGGTTAGACCTTTCTCCAGGTGGCTCATCTTCCTGCTACCAGGCAACTGGCTTGATGGAAAGTCTGGATTGAACAACCTGGAGTTTTTGATGTTCAGCAGACTCAGCCTCAAAAATGAGTTCTCCTTTCAGGATCCACACACACAG
Source organism: Glis glis (assembly GCA_004027185.1). Lineage (NCBI taxonomy): Eukaryota > Metazoa > Chordata > Mammalia > Rodentia > Gliridae > Glis > Glis glis. The sequence continues at coordinate 47,126 of PVJS01010258.1, read as the reverse complement.
AGAAATTAAAGCCAAATGTACAGCATAAACCCAATGTGTGACATAAAGGTGTCATATCAGAGTTATTTGAGTTTATGGCTTACTTACTAGAAGGTAGGCTTTTACAAGCAGGGGAAACCTGTTAGTTTTGAACCTCTGAAGTCCAGCATCAGGGCTGCTATAGCAATGATTATAGTTGTGGCAGGTGCTATTAGTGCTCACCAATATTTCCAGTTCTTCTTCTGTGGGAGAATCATCCTTCCCTTCCCTCTTGAAGTTAGAGGTACCTTGTTTTGATCGATTCCAAGGGAACAGAAATGACTTGCATCATTTCTGGGTAGAAGCACTTAAGACCCTGTAAACAGTACTCTGATAAGCCCTAAAGCCTTTTATTGAGTGAATGGCATTTTAAGAGTGTTGGAAACTGTTAGCTTGGGTTCCTGTGCAACTACAGTGGACAGAGCCCCCTCCTCACCAGTCAACCCACATCTGTCCTATAGAATGAGAGAGAAATAACTCTTTGTTCTTTTATGCCACTGAGATTTGGGGCCTGCTTGTTAATGCAGCATAATCTAGCCTATTTTGGCTGTTATTCTAATTAGCATTTATTCATTGCTATATGTTTAAAGTATTTTTATGTATTAGTTTATTTAATCATCACTTCAACTCTGTGAAAAAGATTCAGTTCTTATCTCTGTTTTACAGGACAGGTGAATAACGTAGGCGCTGAGATGTTATGTCATTGGCCCAAGATTGCATCGTTGATAAGAAACGGAACTGAGATTTGAACCCACAAAGTCTAGTAAAAACCCAGTAAATGGTGAATGAGTGAGTCAAGACGAGGGAGAGTTTTGTGGTTTCCTGGAGCATATGGTCTTTCATGTGGTATCATTGGTGATACCAGTTGGCATCATCTTTCCCAGATATCTGGCTACCTGTTACCTTGCTATACATTATAGTTATTTGGTTTTGGATCTTGAAATTTTTTTGGCTTTCTAGCTGCCTAGAATTTGAGTAGTGTTAGGGTGGGACAATACCTTGCCCAGGTTTTTGAAGGCTAGTGTTCCAGAAGACTGTATATGTGAGGCACACCAGAAAGGAAACCAAGGACTCCCTGGCAGGAAAGAAGGAGTCAAAGTCTAGGGTTGCTCTTTGGCTGAGGGTGGCCTCTAGCATCTGTGAGCTCAGAGAAGATGAGCGTCACATGGGAGGTCCCGTGTGTGGAATTTGTCCTGACTCTCCCTAGGAGTAATAGGAATGACTGCAATCCTGCTCAAGCATTTATTGCTTCAGAAAGAGGATGTGGAACAATTTCCTAAGTGGGCAGAAAGAGAGGAGTTGTGGCATGGTCTGGGAGGTCCCAGAGGTGTGATTTTGCTCTTTTGTTTTAATATGTTCTGGTCAAAGTAATAGCTTTAGCCAAGTTCTGGTTGTAAGTAAAAAAAAAGCTCACTCAGTCTTGTCTAAGCAAAACAATAGGATTTGTGATAGCATCGTAAGGTGTGGAATCCTCTTTGTGCATCCATAATGCTGGATGCATGGCCAGACCTCATGGATAACTGGACTAGGAAACCGGGAAGCTCTTCCAGGCCACAACTCTCTCTTCAACTCTGGGAGGGGATGTGAACTTCTCTCAATTTTCTCAGCACATTTGTTTTTGTTTTCTCTTCCTGATTAGCTCTCTCTGTGGTTGCATATTCCAGAACGTATGGATCTTCAGTTAAAATAACCATTAGAAACTGATAAGAAGCTTGCATTCCCAGTTCTTCAAGCTGGAAAGAGAAAATCTGAACCATGTGGCATCATGGTCTGCTCCTGGTGCCATTGCAGTGGTGGTACAATCATGTCTGTCATGTGTCACCAACATATGTTCACTGCCTAGAATGTGACAGGCACTGTGTTAACTGCTGAGGACATGGACAAGCAGTGCTTCTGTCTTTGAGATCCTCCTGCTCTGGGACCCATGCCTAACAGTTGCGAGGAGTCACATTTTGTTTTATTATAAAGATCTTTGGATGGCACAGTGGACTCTCCTTGTGAGATAGTGAACTCTCTAGTGCAGAGATTATTTAATCTGGGATAGGATGATCATCCCTGTCACAGGATGTTATCTGATGACATTCTCTCCTTATCCAGAATGTTAGACCAGGTGACCCTGTTCTTTCCAACTCTATGATTTTAAGATAAACCATGTGATATAACCTATGAGAGATACAGAAATGAACGAGGAAGAAATTTTATGTGCACGAAGTGGTTCAGGACAGTCACTTCGGAGTAGTTACGACTTGAATTTAGCCCGGAAGAAAGAGAAGGTAAATAGACGAAGGAGAAAGGCTGCATTCCACAGTAGCATAGCGTGACGTGAACAGATGCACAGACGATTCAAATGGTCTTTATGAGATAGGAGACACATCTACATGGTACCTTCAAGAAGCTGAAGACAAATCAAACTTCAGGAGCATTCCAGAATGAGAATTGGATATTTGGTCATAATATTGTAGAACCAGAGGGAGATTGCTTTAGGTAGAATGTTCTAAGAGAAGACCCAAGACAGAGCACTTTCAACACAAGTGTATTTTATTATCTCACAGTAGAGTAAGGCTGAGTTAAACGATTAAGGGTTTGCTGCAGCAGGCACCAATAGGGACCGGGGCATCGTCCATCTTTTTTCCTCAGGCAGCCTAAGTGTACTGGCTTGGTCTCCTCACAGTCACAGCCTGAGTATGATGGTTCCCCAGGTCACATATGGACAAAATAAAGGTTTGCTCAAGAACTGAGAGGGATGTGCGTCCCTTTTTACTTGAGTTCTCTGTTCTCAAACGTTCCTCAGGAAACATCCCTTTTGTCCTGCTGGCCATGATTCATCACGCACCCTCACCTTAGAGGAGGATGAGACAGGAAGGATAGGATGGAGGAAAGCACGCTCTACTGGCAAGGAGGGGGTTTGCAGGGGAAGGGTTGTGGGTTCTTCCCCAGACAGCCCCCGAGGTTGCCTCGCACCACCCCCTCATTGCACAGATAATGAGCTATAATAACTGTCATATTCGTATGCATCTGTTCTCTGTTTGGACTCTAATATTCTGTTAGTCTTTGCAACCACCCTTCCAGGTAAACGGTATCATTCTCATTTATTGATGAGGAAACAGAGTTCTGTGTGGGTGACACAGATAGTTAGTGTCTAGTGGGCTTAGAATCATGAACTCAGGGTCTCAGTCTTGACATTTCAGGCCAACACTGTCTTTTCCTTCAGAGGTGTCTGCCGCTGCCTTCAATGTCCCCGCCGAGTGGCAATGGAGCCGAGTCTTGAATACTCACAGGACGGACGTTTCCTGACTACCGGTCTAGCATGCTTTCCAATGTGCATGGCTGGCAGGGCGTAGACCAGTCATGGCATAGAGGCGAGCTCTTGATTTTCATTTGTGTTCCCCCACACCTTGGGAGAGATCTTTTATAGCTGCTGGTGGCTGGAACTAGTGACATCATGGAGGGTGGTACTTCAGGGCAGGCTGAAATCTATTACTGGGTGTTCAGGTTCCCTTACAGGTGAAGAGGGGGCCATGTGAAAAAGTTAGCTTGGCTCCCCCAACTTCCTTAAGCCCAAGATCCTGTGCCAGGTATTTCTATTTTCTATTTGCTAAATGTTAGTCGAAACAAAGGGCTGTTTTGTTGGGTTTGTGTTTCCCTGTGGAAAAGATTACTTTAGGCACATTTTAGAAAATGCTTTTAAAAAGAATCTTGTGCAAGTTGAAAACAGAAGGAAAGAAAGCAAATGTCTTGATGGCTCTTTATTACAATAAAAATTGTAGTGAAAGCTCTCTCGACTCCCTCCCGCCTCCCAGTCTCTGGAACAAACCTTTGTCTGTGGGAAGAGGACTATGTTTGAACAACAGGGGCAGAGATGGGGATGTGGCACTGTTTGGGCCCCTAATGCCAATAAGGTTGCCATTAGTGACTTTTCCTATTTGTTAAAATGAAAGAGGTACTTTGAGAGTAAGAGTCCATTCTTGGTGGTGGTGGGAAGGGGTTATCTACGGACCTGGTAGGAAAACATTTTGAGAATGTAACATGAAATTTTGAGGAGTAGAAAGAGGGTAGAGGAAGCAGAATTCAGTAGTGAAAAGACTTTTTTGTTTTTGTTTTTGTTTTTGGGAAAATGCTTTTAGTGTTCAATTGTTCTCAAATACCTTTAAATTGGCCTTAATTTTTTTTCTTGGCGGTACAAGGGATTGAACCCAGGGGCATTCTACCTCCAAGCTACACCCTCAGCCCTATTTTTTTATTCTTTATTTTGAAACAGGGTCTCACTAAGTTGCTGAGGGCCTCACCAAGTAGCTGAGGCTGGCCGCGAACCTGGATCCTCCGGACTTAGCCTCCCAAGTACTGGGATTACAAGCGTGCGCCACCACGCCTGGCTACCTTAAATTTTTTGACTATCAAGAAGGACTGTTTAGAAAGACGTGCCACTTATTAGAAATGTTCCCTCTTCATCACCTGGCTTCTCTGATGAAGCTTGGTGATCAGTGGGTGATTGTGTTGGCAGCTTGACTGTGCTGGTGTCCTGCGTGTACCGGTAACTTGGGATGGGTCTCTAGAGGAGATGATGTAGGGGGCCCTCTGGTGGTCAGGAGGACTCTACCTGTTTCTCCACTGGGCTCCTAAGATAAGCAAGGTACCCAGGGGGGCCTAGATGGTAACCACTACCACTTGTGGCTGCTCAACACTTGAAATGAGACAAATTAAAGTGTTCCATAAGTATTAAATGACTTAGTAGAAGAGAATGCAAAATATTTCACCAGTAATCTTTTATTTTGATTACATGTTAAAATGGTAATAGTTTGAATATATTAAAATATATTACTTAAACTGTTTTTACTTGTTTCATTTTACCTTTTTAATGTGGCTACTGGAAACATTAAAATTATTTTTGGCTCATATTTCTATTAGACAGTGCTGGTATAGGTTAGGGGCAGCAAAGTATACCCCTCTATTTTTGTAAAAAAAAAAAAAGTTTTATTGGAACACAGCCATGCCTACCTGTTTATGGATTGTCTACTATATGACTATTTTCATGCTATAGTGGCAGAGTTGACTAATTCCACCAGATACCATATGGCTCATGAAACCTAAAATATTTATTATTGGGACCAGTACAGAAGAAATTTGCTAAACCTTTTTTTTTTTCCTAAAGCATCTGAATGACTTGGCAGGATCTAAAATCAGTAAAAGAAACTCTGATTCTTTATCCCCAACCTACTTCCTCAAAACAAGATATAACCCCTCACTCCCCTGCTACTATAATCCTGGGAAGAGGAATTGTAGAGCCAGCAAATTGGCTCTGCAGAGGGGGCAGGTTTGGAGCCCTTTACCATCCAGTGGAAAAGCATGGAAACTTTGCTGCTGATTTGTGCATTTCTAAATGGTTTCCTTTAAAGGCATAGAGTTATGACTGATAGATAAGGCAACCATATGGACTTAAAAGGCTCACCTGCTTCATTGAGTGGCCATAGTATATTTTAATAGTATGGAGCCCTAAAGGTATTTGTTTTCATTTTTATTGGTGCATTTTAATCATATATCATGATGAAATTCAGAGTGATAGAGACATATATGCACACAGCATTTGGTGAGATTTCCCCCTGGCTCCCACCCCACTCCCTCCCCTTCCCAGTACCTGATATTGAGATTCACATTGATAATTCTGTACATTGTGTTAAAGTGTTTCCTTCAGCAAATCTCCCCCCATCTGCCTCCCTCCCCTCCATTACCCCACTCCATCACTCCGTCACCCCTCCTTTGCCTGGAGTCCTTTTTATATCCCAGTTTCTCCCTAGCTTCCACATATGAGGGAAAGCATATTACCTTCATTTTTTGTGACTGGCTGTTCTCACTTAGCATACTATTCTCTATTTCTATCCATTTTCCTACAAATGACATAGTTTTGTTCTTCTTTATGGCTGAGTAGCATTCCATTGAGTATATATACCATAATTTTGTCATCCATTCATCTATTGATAAAAACCTAGGCTGGTTCCTTAATTTAGCTATTGTGAATTCAAGAGCTCCCATCGCAAAGAGGTGTTTCAAGGAGGAGAGCAGTCTTAACGCCTTCTTTATCAGCTGTCATCTTGGGAGATGAGCTTTCAGCTGCCTGTGCAGTGCTCTGGTGAATGGGAAAGACCGGTAAGGAGAATGGAAGACCAGGATGAGAAACTCAGGCGGCCAGAGCTGACCTTGCCTAGACCATAGCCCACTCTGAAGGCCACCCAGGGGCAGGGCCTTGGAGGGTAATCAGAGACTTTAGCAGGATGCTTTCTTAAGAATTCCTTCCTGCTTTCTTCCTCCCCTAATAAGTGCATTTCCTAGGTCAAGACCCTGAATTGCAATCAAGTTCCCCACACATTTTGGGTGGTATGGATGCCTGCCGGCACAGGCACAGTGTGCTCCAGTGAATGGAGTTACAGTATTCAGAATGAATCACAGGACGGTAGGCACGTGATTTACCACTTAAACAGGGCTTCACACATGGTGTATTTCTGCTGTGTTGGTTAGTTATTAACTGCAAAAAAGGGGAAATTCATTTAGAAGCCGTGCCCATTTTTTATGAAGTAGGGGCGCCTGGAGATGTATGGCATTTTAAAGCAAACAAATTCCTGGGAGAGCCCGAGCTTACCACCCAGAAATGTGGCAAGGAGTAAAAACATTTACACCAGTTTAATATGAATGGCTGAAAAAAATATCTATTGCACATTGAACATGATCTATGAAACCATAACCTACTCTTGTGTAGTAAGCAACAGAACCATTCACCTAACAGATTACTATTCGAGTTGACATTATTCTGCATCTTTTCGATCTTCTCTTGCCAAGTGCTGGAAACTGTCAGAGAAAGCCCGCCAGATACATAGGCACTGTTGGCCTGGGGGTTGAGAGCTCATAAGACTCTTGAAGGCAGAGGTTACCCCGTGACCCCGATGCTGCAAACTACAGTGAAATCAGAGGCTGACAGCCAACATAAACAGTGGCTGCGCGCAGAACGTCAGGGTCGAGACAAATGGAGGTGGGACTTTCTCTGCCTCCTGCTCCCTTTTTCGTCTATAAAATGGAGCTTATTTCCTATCTTCCAGGAGAAGAAAAAGTGCCATGTGGCTCTTGGGAGCCTCAGAAGTGCTTCTTGGTTCATTCTTGTAACATAGATGGAACTTGACCTCCTCAAACATTAGTGAGGAGTGACTCTTGTTTAATCCTGCTGTGATTTATCTGCTCCACATTGGATGTTAAGGCTAGAAGGAAATCAGGAGACTTTTTTTTTTTTTTTTTTGCTGTACCGGGGATTGAACCCAGGGGCGTTCTACCTCCGTGCTACACCCCCAGCCCTATTTTTTTTTATACTTTATTTTGAAACCGGGTCTCACGAAGTTGCAGAGGGCCTCACTAGGTAGAGAAAGAGAAAGAGAGAGAGAGAGAGAGAGAGAGAGAGAGCTGAGGCTGGCCGCAAACCCGGATCCTCTGGTCTCTGCCTCCCAAAGTACTGGGATTACAAGTGTGCAACACCACGCCCGGCCAGGAGACTTTTTTGATACAACTTTTTCACAGATGAAGAAACCGAGGCCTCAAAAAGGTTAATGAGTTGCCTGATGCAAAATAAAATGCTAGTTAAGCGCAGGACTGGTGCCAAGAACACAAATATCTCAGCCCTGGCTCTTTTCATTCTACCTCTATGCTTGTGTGTGTGTACACACACACACACACAGAGTTACTTGGAATTACTCATTTTTAAGAGTAATTAAAAATGACCCTTGATCCCTTTGTCATTTGATTTGCAAAGGGTTTAGATCGGTGTCCTGTGTTAAGGCAACATTCCTAATTGGTTTTATGATTCTGGGCCCATGGAGTTCTTTTAAAAAAGCACAAAGAACTATTTTCTTTAAAGTTTTATAATTCAGCACACATCTACTGAAGTCATAGTAACAATTTTGTATTCGGGCAGATTAACAGTTTGGGAATTTTGGAGAATTAACTACTGCCCAATGCATTTGTGACATATTTAAATAAGCCAGAGAGGCCAGTCTTTGTAAAAGCAAAAGATGCTCTTTTTAATGTGAAATATATAGGTTTTGGCATTTCTGTAATTTTTAAACTCTCAAGAATTTAATTCTGATGTTTCACTTGACATCCCCAAACTCTTTAATTTAAGATCACTGTAGAACTCTTGGTTTATATTAATTCTACTTCATTTATGTATTTATGTATTTTGTATGTTTAGTGGTCATATTTGAAAAACATCTCTTCTGAGTGCTCCGTATAATTTTGGCAGAAAATTACTTTCTTGTATTTCTGTGATGATCCCCTGAGATCATTTTTGCATAAATCCAGCCTTCTATTTTCAGATACAAATCTGTTGTACAGATGATTCTTCTTAGAAGAAAAGATGCATTTGTAGCGGGAAAATGTAAATTACTTTTCATGGAAAATACCTCTCCAGGCCCCCATTTCCAAAATGTGATGATTGCACATTCCGTGTTTTTGTGCGTGATCAGGAGATGGTTTTCCTCACAATTAGAAAGATCTCGATGGTGCAGCAGGTGGGGCACAGTGACAAGGCTGCTTTTGCCACAGAGGTCGATGAGTAGAGGTACCAGAGGAACAAGCGAGACCTGATAGGGATGTGGCACTCAGCTAGGGCTGTGGGGTTTTGGTTGTTGAAGCAGAGGCAAGTGTGTTTGCAGAGGACTTTTAGACCCGGAGTCCTTTAAATACCAGTGTCATCCTCTATTTGCAGTGTATCCTTGCTTTTGCTTTTGAATAAAGCAATTCAACGTTTTATTTGGTGTCTAGTGGGAGGGCCTTTGGAATACATACCCTCCCCCTTTGCTCTTATGAAACGGGGGGAGGAGGGCATGACATCTTCCTGAAACATCCTCTGTTTAGTACAATGGTTAGGATTTGAGAGACTTGGGGCACTGCTATAAATCAAAGTGTAAAATCAACGTATTCAGATTCATGCCAGAGAAAGACTTGAGTTTGAGAACATTTACATCTGTTTTCAATAATTCCTCACATATGTTGCAGAATGTACGTTATCCATCTTGTTATCCAGGAAATAACATTTGTTGCAAACAGTTTGCCAATTCGTAATTTTATTGAATTTGTTTATCATGCTGTGGCTTCATATGAGGTCTGAAAGATGGTGATCTTTGGTGTCCCAGCTGTTGTGACATTCTGCAGTGGGGCCTTCGCTCTGGGATGGGCTGGGATTCCCTGGATGGTTTGGGCTTTCTTAGAACTACAGCGTCAGCCAGTGATGTTCATTGGGCAGTTGTTCTTGGGGAACACAGTAACTTTGCTACATACTCTTTAAATCCCTTTTCATTTCTGGGTTTAAATAAAGACTTGGGACTTGTGTGTGGATTGGAGCTCCTTGTATGCCCTCTATTAACTATCTCCTTAAACTCTGTCTAAACATTCAAACTGTTTTCATGTTTGGTTTGAGAGGACACTGTTTCCCAGGGAAAAAAAAGTGATTATTTCTAATACTCCCAAGCAGTCTCAAGCCTGGAAACAAGTAAACCGTCTTCCAGTTAAGAAATTCTATTATGCTGCATAAATATTATCATTTTCTTAAGGAGTTTTGGTAGGCGAAAAGCAAGTTCCACCAGGTCTAATTTTACATTTTTCTTATTTTCTTTAGCAGGCATTTTCTTCCCTGAGGTTTATATTGTCATTGCCAAAAGTGAGAAGAAAAAAAAATTAACAACCCTGAAAGCTCTTTCAATCTGAATTATTCCTTAATGCTTTTAATGGTTTATTATAACCACACAAATGTGATCTTGGGGCCATTTGGAAGTTACTGAGTTTCCTTTGAGATGGAACTTGGCATTTTCCAAACCAGAGTTTGCTTTTGTGGCCTGGAAGTTGCAAGGCGTATATATTTGGAGGACTAAAGATTATTCCCCACCAAGAAGTTTTGTCAACCTGACCTTCTCCACTCTTATGACGCCGCACATACAGCAGTAATCTCTGCAGAGGAGAGCAAATAAAGTGAAGAAATATAGCAGTATGTGTTATTTTTACATCCTAAAGTAAATTCTCCAGCATTAAGGCTGACTGGGAATTTTCATCTCAGAGTTCTCATGAATGCAGCTCCACTTCTGAGGTGTCCTCTTGAGTCTCTTTTTATTATAGGTCTTTGAGGGAGGTATTTCTTCTAGTAATGTACTCAGCCAGACAGATAAGTGAGATGTGGAGCAGTAGAAAAATGGGGCTGGGAGAGGCCTTTGGGGTCAGCCGGTCCTGCCCTCGGTCCCGCAGGCTCGGAGGTCCCGCAGCTGGCCAAGGTGAAGCGGTGGTTGGGTGGTAGTCAGAGAGCTTGTGTTAGCTTGTGTTACTGAGGGCTCTGCGAGGAGAGGGCTGTCAGCTTGACTATGAAAAGTGAGTCCAGGCGACAGACATGAGTGCTCTTTGAGCCAAAGGACTGTGGATGGTCTGTGGAGCCCTGTCTGTGAGTGGCGATTTAGGAGACTCCCAGGCATCCAATGATGGGACTTGTGAGGTCATCCTCTGCAGCCTCCTGCCCCGAAGCAGGAATCTAGCTGACCACCCCTGGCAGTGGATCCCATGAATCCCCCAGTATGAGGCACTGAGCACTTCAGCAACAGCCCAGACCACTGAGGGACAGTTCTCATGAGAATAATTGTGTTTGGTATTTTTTAAACATGTATCAAAGATTTATGTTCATATTATTGTTTTTTGGTTTTGATTAACATGTATTACTTTTTCATATCAATGAGGCTCAGTGTGGTATTTTCACACAATGCATATAGAGTGCCCTGAGCAAATCCCTCCCCCAACCTCTACTAATTGCTGTTCTACATTCAGGTTGACTTTTTTTAGCTTCTGCATATGAGAGAAAACATGAGGTACTTGTCTTTCTGTGTCTGACTTATTTTATTTAACACTGTGTCCTCCAGTTCCATCCGCTTTGCTGCAAATGATAGTCTTTCGCTCTTTTTTATAGCTGAATAATATTCCACTGTGTATATATTCTTTGTCCATTCATCCGTCGATGGGTACCTAGGTTGATTCTGTATTTTAGCGAATGTGAATAGTGCAGCAACAAACGTGGGCACGAAGGTATCTCTTTATCACGCTGATTTCATTTCCTTTGAAGATATACCCAGAAGTGTGATAGCTGGGTCAGATGATAGATCTATTTGCAGTTTTTCGAGGGACCTCCTTACTGGAGAACAGTCTTCTTTGTCTTGATGGGATATCTGTGGCCCTGAAAATTCCCTCCACTGATCACAATTTTGAGATATGCAGTTTTAAAAAAATAATTCTTTGAATAGGAAAATTCTAGAATATTACAAAGCAAAGTCACTTTTTCCATTTTATTTTTTACCTAATCCCTGCATTCTGAGTCAACCTTTCAGGTTAGTTGTAGTCTGTTAAAGAAGAAAATAGATTTTCTCCCCAATTTCTTCCTTCTAATATGTTAGTGACAGTTTGGGGGACATTCTTAGTCTTAGGTTTTCTACAAGACTCGGTAAATTAACTAAATCAGTTTATTCTTCCCTTTATATGTTCTGTGGAGAGAAAACTGCATCCTTATACTTGTTAAGTTCTGGTTGGTACCTTGCTTAGCACTGCACCTGCAAAATAAATGTTTGTTGAGTGAATGTTGAATGCATAATTTTTTTAAATAAGCCAAACGTTTTGTTGCTGAGATATATCAGTTGGCTGCTTGTATCCTAACTTTATTTGACTTACTTCAACAGGAAAGGAAGTTTCCTCTGCCCTTGCCTTCAGGAGTATCCGTTCATCCCAGTGTCCAGCCAGTGGGCCTCCTCTTCCCACCTCCTTTCCTCCCAATGTTCTCTGGTCAGTTATTCCTGTAGATGTTATTTGGCAGTGTGGCAGAGTGGGAAGTACTTTGGAGCCCCTCACCTACCCTCCCTCCAGGGGCTGGTGTGAGTAAAGCGGTCCACGTGAAGCCCCAGGAACCCAGCAGGTGCTCGGGCAGTAGAGATGATCACTAGTTTGCTATATCCCTTGCTGATCTTTGTGTGTGTCAGGGATTTGGTCTGTCCCCAGTGCCTGCATTTTCGTGAACTTTGATTCTGAGACCCCATGATTATTACCACACTTTCTTTAGTTTCCTGGCTAAATAAAGTGACCACATATTACCAGTTTTCTGTGGCAATCCCTTTGTTTTCTAAACTATTGAAATATCCTGAAAATCCTAACATTTTGGTTTCTAGTTTTAGAATCTCCTGGCCATCCTCTCAGACCTAAAAATGGTAGAAAATCTACTTGTCTAATACTTTCTAATTTTTGTCCAAAATATAATTATCCTATTTCTGCAGCATTTTGGAATGCCTGACACATCAGATAAAGAAGAGGTATAAAGGAATAATGTACCTAGGTTGGTCATGGTGGCACATGCCTCTAATCCCAGGACTTGGAAAGCTGAGACAGTAGGATTGCAGTTTTGAGGACAGCCTCATCAAGGCCCTCAGCAACTGAGTGAGATCTTGTTTCAAAACAAAAAATAAAGAGGGCTGGGGGTATAGCTCACAGGTAGAACGCTCCTGGGTTTAATCCCCAGTAAACCCCTCTCCCCCCCCCCCACAAAAGGTGGGGGGACAATGTACCTAGATATTAGAGCCTGAAAGAGACCCTGAAAAGCACCTCATGTTCCAGGGGCTCCACGTAGTAGGATGGTGTAGCAAGAAAATACAGCTTATTCGTTGCGACTTTCAAGGGCAGTGATTTCCCCGTGAGTGAGATTATTTGCGGTGGGACCTCTTTCTCCTTTGGTTGCCTGCCTCATCTCTCCCTGTTTGGATTCATTTTCAATTGCTGCTATAACAGTTTGTAATACACTCTGTGGGCCAAAACAACATAAATATATTTTCCATCTGCCTCCCAAGGATTTGCATCAACACTAAACAAAAAATACACCCCCTCCATCTCAAGATTCCCTAAAGTCTCAACTATGACAGTTTCAAGTCCAAGGCTCATCTGTCTCATCGCTTCACAAATGTCAAGTCTCATGAGCTCAGTAATCAAAATTAGAGAAGGGTGAGGTTCTGAGTACAATTCATTGTGGGGCAAAATTATTTCTCATCTATGTACCCGAGAACCTAGAAATAGGTCATCTCCTCCCAAAATGCAGTGGTGGGACAGACATAGGAGACCAGTGATAGACATTCCATTAAAAATGGAGAAAGTGAAAGGAAAAAGTAATCACCAGTCTAAAGTGATTTTGAAACCTGTCAGGGCAAACTCCATCAGACTTCCCTACCTGGGGATGTCCTCGACCTCCTGAGGACCCGCCCTCTGCTTACGAAGCTCTGTCTTCTGTTCCTGAGTTTCTGCCTTCTGGGTCATTGTTCCTTTTTTGTGAAGGGAAGTGTCGTTTGCGGCTGAGTAGCTTTATAAGCCTGTTTTCCTGTCGATAGAATTATACTTATCTTATACTCCTCTGTCATTTTACCCTCTCTTATTTCCTTCTACTCTAATCTGGCAGTCTTTCTGGTGGTATAACATTCTCAAAAAACTTGTGGTCTCCCATGTACATGATGGGGATTCATTCCATGAGACAAGAGGATCCTCCATGGATCTTTCCAGATAATGCTGTCTCTATTTCTGGCTTCTGCTCAGTTGGTTGAGGGGATTCCTTAGTCACATGTCTAAATTCTTCAAGGAGCTCTTGATGAGAATGAGTACTTTGGATAGTACCTCCTGAGGTACTTTATACACTGGACTCTAGAAAATCCTTTGTTAGCAGTGAATCTCCTAATTTTAACATCATTTGCAATATGAATAGATTGTGAATGTCCCAAATTATTAAATCCTAGTTCCTCTTTGATTACTGGTTATTCCCTTAATTTATCTTTTTTGTTTAGCATTTTCCTATAAGCAGTAAGATGAAACCAGGCTGTACCTTTAACACTTTATTTTGGAATCTTCTTACCTGAATATCCATCTTCATTGCTTGTAAGCTATTCTTTCCATATAACTGTGTTACACAATTCAGTTAATATTTTCTGCCATCATATAACAAGGATCCCCTTTCTTTCAGTATCTAATAACATGTTTCTCATTTCCTTCTACAGTCTCACCAGCAGCACCTTTAACATCATATTTTTACCAACAGTCTATTTATAATGACTTGGGTATTCTCCAAGACAATATTGGTTTTTCTACTGCACTCCTACCTCCTTCAGAGTCCTCACTAGCATGCACTGATGTCAGTATTACTACTAAGCCTGTTTAAAGCAACCTAAACTGCTTCTATCATGCTCCTCAAAATTCCTCTAGCTTCTTCCTGTTATTGAATTCCAAAAGCATTTTCACATTTTTAGGTATATTTTTATAGTGGCACCCTAATCCTAGAGACCGAAATCTATATTAGTTTCCTGTTGCCACTGCAACAAATTACTACAGACCTAGTAGCTTAAAACAATACAAATGTATTCTCCTCCAGTTCCAAATGAGACTTCCTTTTGGAGACTCTGAGAAGAAAATCTGTTCCTGCCTTTTCCAGTTTCTAGAAACCACCCATATTCTTTGTCTTGTAGCCCCTTCCCCCGTCTTCAGAGTACATCTCTCTGATCTCTGTTCTCATTACCACATCCTATTCTTCTCTGACTCCTTCTACATCCTTCTTTAGGGATCACTGTGACTATACTGGGCCCACCAAGATAATCCAGGATCATTTTTCCATCTCCGGATCTTTAACTTAGTCCTGTCTGCAAAGCTCCTTTCAGGACATGGGTATACTGGGGTGGTGTATTCAACCCATCATGCTGCTGTTCTCTCAGTTCTCCCAATTACTGGAAGGTTGATGCACAACATGTAGTAGTGGAAGGAACTAAGTTAGGAGTCAGAAATGGAGATTTTAGTCCCACTTGGGTTACTAAAAAGTGTGTGCCTTAGAGCAAACCATTTTGCTTTTGTTAGACCTCAATCCCATTCACTGTAAAATGGAAGGATTAAATGGAGTGACCACCAAGGCCCTTTAGGACTCTCCACTAATCAGGTTCTTTGGGTCTGGACATTTACTGCAATAAATGCTTCTTTAGAAATAAAAGATGATGAGTTCCAGTTGTCACGCATTTTGGAGTGCGTTAGCTAAATTAGTACTCCAGTTGGGTACTGAGTTTCAGTTGAGACGACTGTTCAGTTTTCTGTTTTTGCCAGATTGTGGACCATTTAGGACCACTGACGCAGAGCAAAGTCATTGTCAAGCGCGGTTTCACTTAGAAGGTGCTTGGATGGAATGAGGGGGAAAATCATCATTGTCTAATGTCAGGGGATCCAGGTGACTTAAATAGTAAAAACTAAGGTCTGAGTAAAAGGATTTTTATGTTCTCGGGGGTGGAAGTTATGGCTGAGGAAGGTTGGGAAGGTATGCCAAAAGATTGCGTCTCCACTTGGAGAAGGAAAGACGTTTGGGGAAAACATGCATTGGCCTTTTGCTAGATCCCTGCAGCTGTGGAGAAGGCTGCTGTGGTCAACACATGCTACAGAGCTCAGTAGAGTTGGAGGTGACGTCTGGTGCTAAGTCTTCTCCCAGCAAAACAGGGAAATTAAATCCAGCCAAGGCCTCAAAAAAGCCAGATTGAGGAATTTAAGCCTTGAGTCTAGGAGGATTCACAAGAAGAAATTGAGCTTTTGAGTTTGTCCTGTGGGATTCTGTGCACTGGGGATTCATCTGCAGCATTTCTCTTCTCACTAACGGGCAAGTTAATATGATGATTACAGTTTGGAAGGGGAGCCTCTGGTCAGCCATAGGACTCTCTAAACTGGTCTGCAAGGCTAGGTTAGATCATGTGTTTTTAAAAGGAGGAATCTTCTATTTTGCATCCAAGCCAGCACTCTACCCTTGAGCCTTCGGTATTTTATTCATATTTCCTCTACTCCAAAACTCCTGTTCACATCTTTATCGGCCAACAGTCTTGCTTGTCCTTCAAGGACTGCCTCAAATGCCATGTTTATTTAAATTGAGCCTCTTATTTCTTCTAACTCCAAATGGTCTTTTCTTTCCCTTCAACTTTTGTTATATTTCCAGTCTTTTACTTTTTTAATGACATTGGCTACAGTGTGTATTTTAATATGTTTTCTCTTCATTTCATTATAATGTCATTGAATAATTCATTCATCTTTGTGTCTCTCAGAATACCTAGAGCAGGAGGATGGGGGCTTAATAGATATTTGTAGAAAGAATGGATAGAATAAAGACCTAACTTCATACTTAAACAGATTCATTGGGCTGATAGAATATAATGTGTCAGTGTGTGTGAAAATCTATGTTGATATTCTAGTATCATGTTATCTACATACATACATACGTATATTTATATAGAGGTGACTCAGTGCTTAGATAGTGCTGAGTACAGTTCATAAGGAAGATATGAGACATAAAACACCAAGCTTTAGTAAAACTGTGTTCTTATTGTTGGGAGAATGTAATCAGATATCTTTGAACAGTAGTGCTAGCTGGGGTGAACTTGTATGGTACAGATGGTCATTCCTCCTGAGTTTCAGAGAAAATGGTGTTTTCTGTGTGCTGAAGTAGTTGGGGACATCTTTATGGAGAAGATATAATTTGAGAGAGTCCTTGAATGATATTTTGCATTAGATACTTTTTTAAGGTTTGAAGATTTCTTTTAAAGTATTGTTTTTTTCAGGTTTGAAGGTCAAGTTTCATGTTTGTCTAATGATGATCCTTCTACTTTTAATTTTAGTTGTTTATAAAAATAGAATAGATTAAAAAGTGCTGCCAGTTCAAGATAATTTACTTATATTTGCAATCCATGTTTTTTATTCTGTTTCTAAGCAACCTTGGGACTCAGAATGATTTGAGGGCTCAAGAGTTCCAAGGTTCCTTGGTGGACCATGGCCCTCAAGGACCTTGTTAAACACTTGAGTAGTGTTGAAGGACTTCTGGTTAACGTTTCTTGATTTTGACTTTTCCAACTGTTTCTTAACTGTGTCTGCTAAGGTGTAGTCTCTTTATTGTTCAGTAGATATGTTCTGAAATCTTTTTGTATCTGATACCAGAAGCTGCTTCTTCAACTAGATTGAAATATATTTACAATTCAGTAAATGGAGTTTTTAAATATATAAAAACCACAATGGCTAAAGGGGCATTTTAATGAAGGTTAGGGGCAGGAGAAGCAACTAAATGTGATGACTGGAACATTCTTTTTTTTTCAAATGTCCATAACATTATAAGGAGGGGGAAAATCAGAAACTGCTGTGATATGACAGTGTGGATTTATCGAGTCTATGATGTGATTATTTCATTTGTGAAGTGCTTTGCAATGCATGCTGAATCAAATGCAATACAGATACTAATATAATATTCAGCATTACAAATACACAGAAAGATGTATTGTCTTATGAAATAGAATTTAAACTTATTTCCAGTGATTCTGAATATTTAATAGAGAAAATATCTCAGCTTTTGCTTTTCATGCTTCTAATTAAATGACCAGAATAAAAACAATCACTTGAAAATAAATTCAGAAAGATTATTTCTTAACATAGTACAATACCTTTGCCATTTTGAACTCTTGGATTCCAGCCAGCTTGCCCTGATTATGTGGGTCATTCAGACTGTGAGTTCAGATTTTTCAGGGACAAAAAAGTCCAGTTTCTTGGTTTAGCTGAAGTTTCTGAGTTTGTGATCAACTGAATATTGCCTCGTTTGTCAAAACTAAGCCTGCATCTTAGCTTTCTTCTTGAGACCTGGGAAGAGGTACTCAATTCAACAGGTATTTGTTTCCTACTCTGGGATCGAATATGTTTTAAGCATTCTCGGTCATAAAAAGACCAATTCTTGCCCTCTTGCCTACTTATTGACTGAAAGTTCTACCCAGTGAAGAGTGGAAGAGTCTATTGAAATACTATCCTGTGTGATAGAAATTCCAAGAGTTCGGTGGGTGATTAGAGAAAGGAGAGAAAACCCGTTGCTGATACAGGATCCTGGTGTGTTGACACGGCCAGTGTCTCTCTCAGCATGCCCTCTCCAGGGCCATGGCTGGGGGCTGGAGGAATACAATGGATGTGTGCTGGAGGTTTGGGGGGAGTCAAAGGGAAGGGGAAAAATCCTCCAGGCCTATCTTTCACTTAGCTTTTTATTTTTAACAAATGAAAAATACGTAGAGCAGTTGTCATTTGTTAAAGTGTAGCAGAAAGAGCGAAACAGGCCAGTGGAGGCTTCATCAAGAACGCTCATTCAGAATGATGAATGTGGCTAAACACACATTTGTTCGTAAAACTTGCAGAGTGGCTGAGCATCATTAAGCATGAGAAATAGGTGCAGCATGCTGAGAAGAGAGTGGAGCAAACAGATGTTGTGCATTTTCACAGGCATCCTTCATCCACCAGTCCATCATTAATATAGTTGAAGGTGATCCTTTCTTTTTATTTAATAAGCACAAACAGAGTGCATGCGCTGTGATTCTGCTGAATACACTTCTTTTTCCGTAAAAGTAAGAACATGCAAGGATGAGGAAGGTATGTAGACGAACCAACTCCCCGTTGCCCACGACATCTAATCAGCCGTGGGGCTACAGTTAGAGCAGGAAACCACTTTTATTTTCCCTTTTCCCTCATCCTGAAGAGCCTCAGTCACCTCGCCATTCTGTCTGCTCTCTAGCAGACTGGCTGGGTCTAGGGGAGAATGACAAGCTTTATAGCATTTGACCTGAATACCTCTCAGTTCTACTCCTTAGTGTGCATCTGACTTCTGTGAGCTAGCTGCCTTCCAACTCCACTCCCTTAGAATGCATCCAACTTTCATGATAATGCATCACAATTTGTTTTCTGACATCAGTTGGATAGAAACTTCCTTTTTCCAATTGGGAAAACTTAATGAACTCTACATCTATCACCCTTTTCTACTTCTCTCTCTTCCCTTTCACTTCCTCGACCTTTGAGAACATAGGTCTTGGCCCGTCTACACCTGCAGGCCTTCTTCCACTCCATACAGAGTCCAGGCTGCTGACCTGGATCTTTGGCTAAAGAATAGGGAACCCTCTCTTTTGTACCTTGTTTTCCCAATCTGTTAAAGGAAGATGGTAATACTTTCTCCCCAGGGTTGGTCCAAGTGAAAGCATTTTGTGGAATTCTAAAAAGCACTCAACAATTATTATAAATATTGAGTTATCATTCATTGAACAATGAGATATCTGTGCAGAGTTTCCAGTTAGGAGTTGTCACCATCTTCTTAAATCCTTGTGGCCTTGAGCTTCACATTTAGTGCCAGGGACATTGGATCTATAAAGTTGTGTCGTGTGTGTGTGTGTGTGTGTGTGTGTGTGTGTGTGTACAGGTGCATATGCCTATGTGTCTATTTACTCATTTTCAGACCAGACTACAGGAGAAAAAAAAAGTGAAATTCTGATATAGAGCCAGGTTCAAGATGTTGTCCTATCTTGCTATTAAATTATGAAGAACAAAATAACTTATAATATTACAGTTGCTCATTTCTCCATACAAAATTTGCATTATTAAGACTTGAATACCTTAAGGTGGAAGCGAGAAGCCCTGAGGGAGTCATTTTAGAATAAACAACATCCACTGGTAACCTTCCATGTGTCTGACTTGGTGCATTGACTTGCTGACCACTGGCAGTTGTCTGCGTCTGCTTGCTTTGGTGTGTTGAGTTTAAACGTGTTTATTTGTGTGTGCTTTTGTTTACCATCTGACACCTGTGCTTTCATAGGGACCTATCTGTGTCATAAGGGCTGACATCGCCAGGGCTTTTCCACGGTGTGCAGAGGCTCTCTAGCTCTGGTGTTCATGTTCAGCAGAGGTCAGAGACCAGAGAGCCTGGTATTCGGTTTGAAGTCCTTTTCAAAGTGAGTCATTATTTAGCTAATATTGAGTTCCCATCTTTCTATAGGTAAGAAGTACTATTGGTTCTGGAAGCTTTACCATCCTGACCAGTTAGCACATTTACATGGTGGCTGTGTTTTAATCATCTCCTCCTGTGAGACCCGCAACTCCCAAGTGCGGTACCTGTGGCCTTGGAAGCTCTGAGTAGCTCTAGATTTCCTATTCTTTATTATTGAGTATAAATATAACCTGAAACTTGGAAGGCTATGTTTTGTGTGTGTGATGGTTACTCTCAGGAAGGACACACGCGCATCATCTTGAGCCAGTCCTGGGAGCCTGAGTCCTGCATGATGTTTGCCACATGCTGCCACCCAAAATTTGAGAAGCCTGCTATTCCCTCCGGCTACTCGGATACTTGGCCAGTTGCGCAGAGAGAGGGCTTGTATGTAGAATCTCAGGTAGTGTAATTTGTCTTGCTGCTTAATGCTCTTTGTGCCACAAAGCCTTACCTGTGAATGAGGTTGGGTGATAACATGCTCTAGCCCAAGCGACTACGGTTCAGCTACTTTGACACATTAGCAGTCAGCAGGTCATTGGTGTTCTGGCCTTGTTCCGGAGTTGATCTCCGTCTCTGCTTCTCCATCACCCTAGCCAGGCCCTATCTCAGTTTTGATGGATGTGGGGCAGCCAGTCCTGGCTTGAAGGCTGGGAATCATGTTATATCTGGCCCTTCACTGGTAGATGAAGATGCTGTGGCCCAACTCACCTTGTTCGCATGGTTAAATTTAAAATTTCCATTTTTTTCTAGGTCTTTCTCTATATCCAATATTGTAAAGAAATTTGAAATTTGAGAGTTATCAGTGAAAACTGGTCTTGCTATAACTAAGGGGTTGACAAACTCTGGTCTGTTGCTTCTTTTTTATTATGCACATGAGCCAAAGTGGTTTTTGCATTCTTATATAGTTAGAAAGAAATCAAAAGAAGGATCCTTTGTGATAAGTGAAAATTATATGAAATTTGAATTTCAGTGTCCATAAATTCTATTCTTTTCATTATTAAGCCTGTGTTCCCAAAATTATGCTAATTACAATATTTTAAATGATCACTAAAAAATATGTGCAAAAATATTTTTACCTTGTTAGTCCCCACATAATATCCTTGATTTTACTGCTTGGCCTACAAAATATTCATTTTCTGGCCCTTTGCAAAAGAGTTTGTTGCCAGGTGAGGTGGTGCAAGCCTATAATTTCAGCTATTCAGGAAGCTGAAGCAAAGAAGATTGTAAGTTCAAAGCTAAGCTGGGCAATTTAGGAAGACTCTGCCTCAAAATAAAAGTAGCTCAGTGGTAAAGCATTTGCCTTGCATGTGTGAGGCCCTGGGTTCAGTTCTCAGTAATGTTAAAAAAAAATAAGAGAGAGAAGAAAAGTGTTTTCTGACTCCTGCTCTAAGTTATTCATAGTCTCACTAGATGAGTGGTTTTCAAACTATGGGTCACAATCCATTAGTTTTTGGAGAAGTTGATTTAGAGGTTTGCAAATAGCATCTTATAAATAAATGAAATGAGACAGAATAAAAACATTGGAAATATCAAAGTGCATTGCACACGGTAAGGTTAAATGTTGCTTTATGAAGTTTCTGTTCCAGAGAGTTGTGTGTGTATGTGCATGTGTATGTGCTGGGTCACCATGTCAGATATAAACTAGATCATGGTGCTAGACCGTAAGCTCTATGAGAGCAGAGGGTTTGTCTTATCCATCTTGGTTTCCTTGGGCCTGGCATAGTGCCTGGAAAAAACCTACTATTTATGAGAGTTTGAAGAGATGAATGAATGAGTTCAAGGAAGAAATGTGTCATGATTATTGATGATTATGGACCCAACTACTAGATACACTGTGAACCTGTCTCTACATATTCAACTCAATGAATACAGTTTCCCGAAATAAAGACATGTATACTACTGAATAGACACATAATCCATTTAATAGAGAAGGTGCACACAAGAAGCTAAGCTTGTGTCCGTCCTAAACAGATAGGCCACATGACGAGTGTGGTACATGGAAAAGGACCAGCACCGGGCTAGGGGTCCTGTCTTCTGTTGCCTGCTCCACCCAGATCCGCTGGGAAACTTGAACTAATCTCCTGTGTCTGCCCCTGGCTCCAGTGGAAGTGAGAATCGTAGTAATAGTTCTCATACACCTTGGCCGTGAGGACCAGAGGAGGAAATGTGTAGGAGAGGGCTTTGAAGAGTACAAATCTCTGTACAAAGCAGTACTTATTATTATACCATATTACAATATCTGTATCAGCATTCAGGCATGTTCTGGGCCTAGCAGAAAAAGGAAATTCAAACCCTTGGCGAGTCCAAGTCCTCAAATTTAAACATGTGAAAAGATAAATAATAATTGAAGGTAATGGTAGAGGTGATGTGGTAAGGCCATTCATGCCTTGAAAATGTTCAGACTCCCAGGGCGAGGGAATGCTCTGGATGGAGGTGTGGGGAGGCAGGGGGGAAGCAGGAGGCATGTGGGTTTTGCAGAGAAGGGAAGGCTCAGCCTGGCTGTGACTGTGCCAGCAGAACGGAGAAGCCCCAGTGGATGAAAAAGTCCCCTCTGAGTGAGTGACTCCCTGGGCTAATTGGTGCATTACTCTCTGTGATGGGCCTGATGGTGCTGAGATAACAAAATGAAAAATCAAATGAGAAATGGAACCCGGGAGTCTAAAAAGTTAGTAAATTTTGACATTAGAAATATAATCAAATTTCACCAATGCCTTTCTGTAGTGACAGCCAAATCCATCCGTGTCAGAGCTACGGCCTATGGTATGTGGTTTCATGTGGCTTTTCTTCACCCTTTCTCTTTTCCTTTTGCAAAATCAGCATTAGGCTATTTGGAGGACAGGCGAGAACTATTATGTTAAATTGTGCTACCTACAACTTAAGCTTCTGTCTTTGCTAAAGCTGCCAGTTTTTATAAACAACAGAAGACAGAAAGGGTTTACTAAGAATAATGTTGAAGCCCAAAAGAATCCTACAGCCTATAAATCTTAATAGAGGTTCTGAGATTCCAGCAGGCTGGATGTGTCTCTTTTACGCAGGCTCACTCCATCTTGGCTCCCCCGTGATGACTCCAATTTTCTTGAAACACAAGCGCGGTGCCTTGCATTTACTAGTGGTACTATTTGCCTACAAACAGGAATACATGCATATAACCTATGCAAATCAATAAAAACATGTCAAGACCCCTTAGATCGCACTACTCTCCTAAAATGCAATTTATCTTGCTGCAAATGAGAGTAAGGGACTAGGTAACAAATAGCGTCTGATCATTTAACTAGCACCTGTTGTCAATGCCTTTGAAAACTGCATTTTTCATTTGACATACAGTAAATTGCATTTTCATATATATCGAATGGAAAAGGGAGCTGGGATGTACATATGCAGCCCTTTATGAATTTTATGAACAATGGATATTTTAGAGCTGTATGTTTAAAGGGGTCACGTCAAACACTGCAAATCTATTTGTTCCTTCTGCGTTGGTTGTGAGCGCACTTTTCTATGGCTGGGTGTTGAAGTGTAGCGATGCTGAAAGTATAATTATAACATTCATGTTAGGTGAAGGACAATTACTATAATTTTTGTATAAAATTGAATATAACTTAAATGTGTAAATGTGAAATATTATTTTTGAAAAAAAAGTTTCTCAGGGGAAAACTGCTTTTTATAAATTACATTTTTCAGTCAATCCCTTTGTCGGCGTAAATTATGAGCTGCAGGGTTTTTTTTAAGCAATATTTTGTTTGCAGATGGGTGGCTGTTGCACAAATTCAACAACACTTAGGCTTCTCAGCAACAATGGTTTTCACATTAGTGAGCATGGTTTGGCAATATTATTTGACATCTGGAACAAGCTATATTATACCAGACATATCAAGTATAACTGAATGGATCATTTAACTGGCATTTGTTTCAAAAACTCCCACTCTTCAGCTTTTGCCTGGCTGTCATGATATGCCAGCAACGAATCCCGCGCTCTCCCAGCTTCCCCGTCTCTTCTGCCTTTGACGGTTTCACGCTCATGTCCCACCTTAAGCTGGACGTTTTGTTACGGTGGCAACGAGGCCAAGTTCTTACCTCTCGTTTTTGGAGGAGGCCACGGTGATGCCAGGCAGCTACAGAGCTCAGAAGTCTTGTGACCACATTAGCCAGGAACCAGGCCATCCATTGGGGGGATGTCCTTTTCTCTCATTTCGAGTTCTTGATTTTGGGTCCCCTGGTCCATCTATACATGTGGGGAGCTAACTTTGTCACAGGGAGATCTACTTTGTTGAATTTCATGTCACTCGGAGAGAGAGGAGGAAAAATGGGCCCTCCTGCCTTGCATCCATAAATAAAAGAACCACATGGGGGCAGAGAGGGAAGACGTTGGAAATAGGAGGAAATGGTAATCGCACCATTTTAATGCTTAAAATACCTCTTAATCTGTCTAGTTAATTTTCCCTAGCAGTTTGAGGTATGTTCACAATTTGGGAGCCTAGCCTGTAGCTCTGCAGCATCATAGCTACTGATCAGCTTTGTAATTCACTCCTCGGGCTGGCAGAGCTGGATTGTGAAGCCCTCCATGGGGAAACCGGTCTAAGAATGCTAAGGTACTTTCCAAATAAGAAGCAATGCATTTACTTCATGCAGAAACACTGCCGCTTTTGCTCGTTGTTCACTGGTTTTGTTTGTTTATTTGTTTTGGTTGGGAGCTTCTCTCCTTGAACTCCTCAGCAGGGTACAAACAGACCCCACCTGGCTTAACTGAGTCAATACATACCAACCATTCAATGCAATTAACGGGAAAGGGGGTTTTATAAAGCAAAGCGAATAATAAGCTAGTCTTAAAAGTCAAATAATGAGAAAATCCGTAGGTTTAGCCTTATTTTCATTGCATTTGGCAAAACTGGTTTTTATCAATATAAATAACTCAGAAGCTGAGGCTTGAGTCTAAAAAGGGCGTTCATATCTGTACTAATGTCACTGAAAGGACCGGGCCTAGGTGATCAGACTGTTGGAAAGAAAGAAGTAGCCTTAACTCCCTTGACAGACCTGTTTAGTTGAGTTGGAGAAAAAGTCATTTATTTGGTTTTTCATCCCACAAATATTTCTTGAGCGGTAGGTGTTATGTGTAACAGTAGAGTGTAAACACTGCACTGAGGATGGAATGAAAGCAAAAACAAAAGTAAAAGACAGCAACAAAACCCCAGAACAAACTCATCAAAAAGAATGACATGCTTAGGAATAAGCTTAACCAAGGAACAAAAGACCTGTATACCAAAAACTACCAAATATTACTAGAAGATAGCAAAGATAAAAATGAATGAAAAGACATCTGTATACATGAATTGGAAGATTTAATAGGGCTGAAATATCACTGCTACCCAAGCAATCTATAGGTTGAATGTAATCCCTATCAAAATCTCAGTGGCATTTTTTTTTTTTTTGCTGAAGTAGAAGAAAAACATCCTAAGATTAATATGAAACTTCAAGTAAACCTTAAATCACCAAAAGTCTTGCAAAAGAAGAACAAAGCTGGAGGCCTCACATTTCCTGATTTCAAAATATATTACAAAGCAATAGTAATTGAGATGATGGATTGGGATAAAGACCAATGGGACCAAAGAGAGAGCCCAGAAATAAAACATGTATGTGGTCAGATGATTTTCAACAAGCATGCCAACACTGCGCACGGAGGAAGGACAGACTGTTCAATACATGGTGTTGCCAAAACTTGATATTCATATGCAAAAGAATAAAGATGGACCCTAATCTTATACCATACACAAAAAATAATCCAAAATGGATTAAAGACCTAGGATTAAGACGTAAAACTCCTAGAAGAAAACATAAAGGGAAAGCTTCAGTGCTGTGGATTTGGCAATGATTTCTTGGATACGGCACAAAAAGCAAAGGCAACCAAGCAAAAATGGAGCTAAATCAAACTTTTGCCCATCACAGGAAACAGTCAATAAAGTAAAAAGGCAACTTATGGCATGAAAGAAAGTATTGACAAATATATATATGTGTGTATGTATATGTGTATATATGTATACATATACACTATATATATATACACATATATAATATATATGGAATTAAATTCAGAATACATAAGGAAATTGTACAACTTAACAATAACAAATGACCCAGTTAAAAAAAAGTTGGCAAAGGGCTTGAATAGAAAATTCTGCAAAGAAGATGTACAGATGGCCAACAGGCATCTGAAAAGATGTTCAACATTGCTACTCTAAAGAAAAATGAAAATCAGAATCAGGGGAAATCATCGCACACCCATTAGAATAACCAATTTTAAAAGAACAGAAGATACTGATGTTGGCGAGGAGATCCAGAAGCTGGACCTCGTGTGCATTGTTGGTGAGAGTAGAAAATGGTGCAGCTGCTGTGGGAAGTACTATAGAGGTTTCTCAAAATATTAGAAGTAGAACTACTATATGATCCAGTGATCTCATCTCCGGGTATGTATTTGTAAGACTTCAAAACAGGATCTTGAAAAGAAATCTATTTTCATACCCATATTCATTATAGCATCACTTCTAGTAGTCAACAGGTGGAAGAAACGGAAGTTTCCATTGATGAATGAATGGATAAAGAAAATGTGATATGTATGTATAATGAAATATTATGTAGCCTTAAAGACAGATATCCTGTCTCATGCTACAGCATGGGTCAACCTCAAGGTATTTATGCTAACTGAATTAAGCTAGTCACAGAAGGACAAATACTGTATGATTCCACTCGTATGAAGTGACTAAAATAGTCAAAACCATAGAAACCGAAATTAAAATGGTGGTTGCCAAGGGCTGAGAGAAGGGGAAAAGGGATGGGAGAATCAGTGTTTAATAGCCATAGAATTTCATTTTTTTTTGAGGGTTGCATTTTGTCTTTATTTAAATTTTGGTATTTTGTTTATCCTGGTTTTTTTGGCATTAACTTTGAATTTTATAAATATTGCATTAAAATATTATGTATTTTGATGATTGTGTTTTTAGCACCCCTTAAACTTTGCTCCCTTGGTAAATTTCTCACCCACCCCATCCTAGTCAGGTCTCTGGTGATGAAGTCCTATATATTTTTTCTTTTTTTATTTGGTGCATTGTAATCATATATCTTGATGGGTTTCAGGGTGGTAGAAGTATACATGCACACATCGGTCAACTAGCCCTTCCCCAATTCCCACCCCCATTCACTCCCCCTTCCCTCCTTCTCGTGTTCAGCATAGTAGCTGACTTTGATATATTTGTGTATGTACATCCTGTGCATTAGGGTGTTTCCCTCTCCCCCCACATCTCCCTCAGTTAAGTTGCCTTCTTTAGTCATCTGAGGTTTTCTCCATCTTTGTCTGGAGTCCCTCCTACGCTCTATTCTCCCTAGCTTCCGCATATTAGGGAGAGCATACGACTTTTCATTTTTTGTGACTGACTAATCTCACTAAGCATAATGTTCTCTAATTCATCCACTTCCCTGCAAATGATGTAATTTTATTCTTCTTGATGGCTGCATAAAATTCCATTGTGTACATATCCCATAGTTTTGTAATCCATTCATCTGTTGATGGACATCTTGGCTGGTTCCATAGTTTGGCAATTGTGAATTGTGCAGCTATAAACATTGATACTCATGTATTAGTCTGGTAATTTGGTTTCCATTCTTTTGGGTAGATAACTAGAAGTGGTATTGCTGTGTCATAAGGTAGGTTCATTCCCAATCTTCTGAGGATCCTCCACACTGTTTTCCAAAATGGTTGCACTAATTTGCAATCCCACCAACAGTGTATTAGAGTTCCTCCTTCTCCATATCCTCGCCAGCATTTGTTATTGCTTGTGTTTTTAATGAATGGCATTCTAATTGGTGTTAGGTGAAATCTGAGGGTAGTTTTGATTAGCATCTCTCTGATTGCTAATGATGTTGAACATTTTTTCATACATTTATTGGCCATTTGTATTTCTTCTTTTGTGAAGTGCCTATTTAGTTCACTTGCCCATTTTTTGATTGGGTTGTTTGTGTTTTTAGCGGTGAGTTTCTTGAGTTCTCTGTATATTCTAGATATTAGACCTCTATCAGAGAAGTAGTTGGCAAAAATCTTCTCCCATTCTGTCGGCTCTCTGTTGAGGTTCTTGATAGTTTCCTTTGCTGTGCAGAAGCTCTTCAGTTTAATGCAATCCCATGTATTAATCCTCTTTCTAATGTCTTGTGCCTTTGGGGTCTTGTTGAGGAAGTTTTTGCCTGTGCCTATGTGTTGAAGAGTTGGACCTATGCCCTCTTTAAGTAGCTGCAAGGTCTCTGGTCTAATTTCCAGGTCTTTGATCCATCTTGAATTGACTCTTGTATAGGGTGAGAAAATGGGGTTTATTTCCATTTTATTGCATGTGGTTAACCAGTTTTGCCAACACAATTTGTTGAAGAGGCTATCTTTTTTCCAGTGTATGTTTTTGGCTCCTTTGTCAAAAATCAATTGGCTGTAAGTGTGCAGATTTGTTTCTGAGTCTTCTATTCTGCTCCATCGGTCTATGTGTCTGCTTTTGTGCCAATACCATGCTGTTTTTATTATGATGGCTCTGTAGTATAGTTTGAAGCCAGGTATTGTGATGCCTGTTGCATGGTTCT
Source organism: Glis glis (assembly GCA_004027185.1). Taxonomy (NCBI): domain Eukaryota; kingdom Metazoa; phylum Chordata; class Mammalia; order Rodentia; family Gliridae; genus Glis; species Glis glis. The sequence continues at coordinate 18,634 of PVJS01010258.1, read as the reverse complement.
TGTTGCTGAGAACTACTTTGGCTATTCTGGGTTTTTTGTCATTCCAAATGAATTTAAGGACTGATTTTTATATGTCTGTGAAGAATGACCTTGGTAATTGAATGGGTAGAATTTCATTTTTGCAAGATCAAAAGGTTCTAGAGATCTGTAGCACAACAGTGTGACTCTACTTCACATTAGTAAGCTGTACACCTAAAAGGTTAAAATGGTAAGCATGATGTCATTTTTTTTTAACCATGATAATAACAAACCAAAGTACATGTTGATCCCTACTAAGGAGATGTGACTCCTAAGAATCTTGGAGTCTAGTCAGAAAGATTTCATTTTAGTTTATTTGTGGTAGCAATTATTGTGTGCAGGGGCAGGCAGGGAAGGCTTCCGGAGGAAGTGGGTCTTGGGTCTCTGTAGTTCTCTACCACTGTGTAGGCCTTCCTCACTCATGTTTTTGTAGCACACCGTTGAAGTAGAGTGCGGGTTTCCTTTCGGGTGGTGGAGTGGAGGCCATAGCATTGGTTAAATTAGCAGCTTTCTACCCAAGACCCCTATTTCTTCAACAGCCTGAGAACACACCTCTGTGCTCTGCCAAGGCCCATTGCTGTAATCTAGTGTTGGGAGTCAGGCCTAGCTGCCGTGTTTCCTGCCTCCTTCTTCATGGATTTTCATTCTCATCCCCTTATTTACTTTCAAATGCCAGTGGATAACTGGGCTTGCAAAGCTTTAGGACACCCCAGATGCATGACAGTTGTACCCATTAGAGTTGTTGCCTTTTAGTGTCTAATTATCGTACTATTCAGGCGTCAGCTGCTCCTGAGGAGGGAAAGCCAAGCAGGACAGTGGCCTGCAGGCCTATTCTGCTCAGGTTCCATCTGGCGCACCCCTCCTCTCTGGGAAGGAATCCTGGCTCCACGTCCCCTCAGATCCATTCTTACCCTTGCTCTGCTGTGCTCTCCGTCTCAGGGGCTCCTGTGGGAGCACATCCCGAGCTCTCTCTGTTGTATTTGAGCAGACGAGGTCCTGGCAGGAGAGTGGAAGGTAGGAGGGAGGAACAGTGGTATTTGTCCCCATTCCGCTCTTTCTCTGGTCGGTCCTCTGGCATGGGCTGAATCTCTGCTGTGGCTTCAATTCCTGTGAGATAGACCTGCCAAGGTTGTAACTTTAGCTGACGACCCTTGACCACTGTCCTTTCAGCCCTTCTTGGGGCTGTTTCTCCCTTGCTCTACACATCTTGGCTGCACACCAGTCTCCTGCATTGAATTGCATCTGCTGTGATATCTGAGCAGTTCCTGTTTTCTAGGTTTGTCCCTAACTCATCCAGTTCTTCAAGCATCCAGAAAGCCCTGAAGATTCCATTAAAACCAATCAACAAGAACAACAACAAAAATGTGTTACTGCAGGAAAGCAAGACAGGAAACTCATAGTGTAGATTTTGGTGTGGGCGCGCATTCCGGGATTGTCACAGGAGCACACCATTGGCTGGGCCTGTAGCCAAAGATGGCAAAGCAGGGGGCGATGGTGCACAGGTGGACTGATTTGTGTTTCTTGAGTGTTATTTCTTTTGTGACCACATATAAATTGTGGAGTGGGATGGGAATAAATGCTGGAATCTCAGACTTTACTTTAGATCATGAATATGATAAACATGGTGTTTTTGTTATAGAAACTCCCATAATCATAACTCAGCATGACCACTCTATCCAGTTTAATAAGGCTGTATTTATTATATGACCACCTTGACAGTCTGGCATTAGGCCAGATATAAACTAGAAAAAGAGCCCAGGGTAGGCTACAAAGAGATCTTTAGATTGGGAATAAAAGGATTTAAAAACTCATCTGTGGATTACATTTGTATTAGTCTGTAGCCATATTTGCATCTTATTTGAGATTTTTAAAAGTATAGTAGGGTCATTATGAAAATTATAAGTGATGGCGCCTTTTAAGCATCTTATATTCCCTTTGGGATCATGTATGAGGTACCCCAGCAAGTTGACAAAGCCCTGTTAGCTCCGAGCGCAGGACATTCCCATTCAAACTTAGTGTTCAAAATTTTATTTTATTTTCCATTCCCCCCTCACCCCACCCTTTTAGTTTCTAAGCTGCCAAGAATCACTGGGTGGCTGAGAATCTAGTGTTTTACTATTACTTATGTAACACCATCTAGTTTTCCCAAGGGGTAGACTTTGGACTGGAGTGACTGTTGAATGGTTTAGAAAACAGCTAAGTCAAAACAACAACATATTCAACACTATTGATCCATCAGATAAGGGTTCTGGTCGTTAGCAGCTAAGCTCACTCAGTTCCTGCCTCTGTGGGTCTCTAATCTGGGGAATAGAGGCAGTAGGGATAATGACTGGGAAATTTGGGGCCTTGGAGAGCAGAGGAAAAGTATCTAGATAGACTTGGTAAGCTGAAATTTAAACGACAACAGGAACTCACTTGGTAGGACCAGACAGGAGTGGGGGGCAAGAGGGCCGGGTATGCAAAGGTTTGGAGGCTGGAACATGATTATGGGAAATGCCACAGAATTATTTTAAAGTTGGGTCTCTCTAAAAGTAAAATAATAGCTTTTTTAAAAAGTTGTTTTTTTTTTAACTTTTGACTAGAAGAGGATAATTTGGGTAGTGGTTGTTGTTCAACATGATTGAATATGATTGGGATTATTACTTGCTGATGGGACTTAATTTTCTCATGTTTAAATGTGATCCATTATCTTGTGTCTAGAACATATTAAAATGAATTCAAAATGAGAAGGAGAGGAACTCTGGTTATTTCATTGCAATGATACTTCGTTGTTGAGCTCAAGGGCTGGGGGCTGGGATATTTCATTACTAAGATTACACAGAGGCTCAGATCTCAGGGATACAGGACAGGATCAGCCCTTGGCCATGACTGGACTCCTCAGACCACAGAGGTTACTTGGGCTTTATTATTATGTTTTCTTTCCTCCTGGCTTCTCTTTTTTCTTTTTTTTTTCATTCTCTTCTTTCCTTCCAACTCAAAGCTCATCAACTTGCAATACCCCTGATAAAACTCATTTATAATGCTGACCAAATTTTCTGGCTTCAGCCAGCTGTTCAGTTTTTTTTTCTTCTGGAAGGCCCCAAACTCTTCTCACTACTTGTTCTGAAGATAAATTAGCGACTTCTAAATAATGCAGTGAACCCTAATTCTCTTTGATTAGTAGCGAGTTAGATGATAGCGACCCATTGAAATTGGCCATCAGCATAAATAATGAGTGAATGAACTGATAAAATGCAAAGTCACCGGCCGTCATAAATCAAATGAAATCCACTTTCTCTGGAAGTCACTGAAATTAGAAGTCCATGCTCCTATTAATTATTTTGCCTTCTGAAGACGACAGTGTTATAAATCAGCCTTGAAAGGCCCTTCACTTAGGAAGCTGAAGGAGTGCGGCTGCCTGCAAATTGCTTTGTGTACGCACCTAATTGTTTCTTAAGTAATCCACCTTTGTAGCATGGGTTTGGGAAGCAAAGAAGGGTCCCCTTGGTTGAGATGCACGATTATAGCCTTACGAAGGGTCTCCAGAAGGCCTTAGAAAGGGCCAAATTGGAGTGGGCAATTTCCCATTCCTTTCTCTAGAAAAAAATGTTCCTACATTCTTATCTTGTGACTCAGGCCCCATCATAGCGGGCCAGGCATTGTTGGAGTGGTTTTCTGTGGAAGGATCTAGAAGGCTGGACCCGAGCCATTTCATCTTGTCTCTGCTCACCTTCCCACCAGAACTGAGAAACAAACCACTTGATTTCAGTGAAAACCAAGATTCTAAAAAAATGGAGAAAAAACAGAGATTAAAAGTTTGACTTCTCAGGTTCATTTTAAGAGTTGTTATAATTTGCATACATTAGATATGAAATGATACATAATTTTTGGTAAAAGGTGGGTATGAAATTATATTCATTTAGAGCCTATTTTGCAACAGACATTCAAAAAAGCAACATTTTGTGAAAAGAGGTTAATTGCATGGTAGGAAGTGTTGTAAATTAGTTTCATTTAGGACCACTACCCTGTCATATCTAATGTTCTGAGGTTGCGACTGCTGATTAAAAAACAAAATTAGTTCTTGCCTAGGAGTGATCCCCAAAGTTTAGTCCAGCTTTGAGACTGACCCTGGATTGTTAAGAAATCTGGGCAAAGCTAACAAGGAAATTCTCTGTTTCCCATTGAGCCTGGAGACTTTAGTTGGCTTCTGTAGACAGATGGATGAGCAGGTTTATGGGGACAAGGACAGATGTCAGTGGCAATGACTACTAAGATCTTCAGATATCGGGTAGGTGGACAGCAAGTTCTGAATCCAGCTTTAGTATGGACTCCACAGAAGGGGGTGGGGTGGGCTAGGGTTTTTAAGGAAAAAGCATTCTTATTTCCTTTTTTATTTTATTATTTTATTTTATTTTATTTTATTTTATTTTATTTTTGCAGTACTGGGGATTGAACCCAGGGGCTTTCTACCTCCAAGCTACACCCCCGGCTCTATTTTTTATACTTTATTTTGAAACCGGGTCTCACGAAGTTGCAGAGGGCCTCACTAAGTAGCTGAGGCTGGCTGCGAACCTGGATCCTCTGGTCTCAGCCTCCCAAGTACTGGGGTTACAAGCGTGTGCCACCATGCCCGGCCTTATTTCTTTTTGTCTAACCTTCCCAACATCTGCTACAGACCTGCCAGATTCCCCTGATGGACAGTATTGGAAATATGAATCCTAGACTTAGAAAATGAAAATTATCTCCTGGATTGGACTGTAGGAAGCACATTCTCTTCTTTGTGTTGTGATAATTAGGTGTCCTGGCCTGAATCATCCACTAAAGAAGTATGTGTGTGTGTGTGTGTGTGTGTGTGCGTGTGTATGTATGTGTGTATGTGTGTAGCAGACAGAACAATCTAGCATTCCAGCGAGTGCTGAGAATTCACGCACACGAGCGTGTGTTGGTGTTGGGGTTAGTTGCCACTTAGATCATTATGAATCTGGATGGCCCATTCTGAAAACGAAACTTGGTGGTGTATAATTGAACATGATGTCATGAAGTAGAAAGGAACAATTATTCCCTGGGATATTGAATCCTGAATGCAAAGATGTTCTGGGTTGCGTCTGTCCTTGAAACCAACCAAGTCTGTAATTTTGCAGTGATTCTATAGCATGGGACAGGAGGACATCCTAATCTCCTCGACACCCCCAGAGCTGCCTGATGCCAGCGGCTCCACCTCCCCAATGTGTGTCAGCTTCCTATCCCTAATAGTAGAACTCTGCCTGCTGCAGGAGAGGGGTCACAGAAGAAAACGCCACTCGTGGTTGCTGGCCTGCAGCCACCTGTCAGCATTCTGTGTCCAGCACAGAGCAGGGCCTCTCTTGTAATTCCTTGCCTTAGAGTTGATATCATGCATCTGTTTCTGTCCTCCTTTTGCCTGGTGTGGGTTTTAGTCTTGTGGTTACTTGATGGGGGCATGTAATAAAGATTTGTTAATTTTTGGAAACATGTGAGTATAGGGAGAACTCATGTGATTTAGCAGCCCTTGTGTTTGCTGGATCTCTTTCTGGCGTTGGTGTAAGATAAGCAATATCCAGACACTCTGTAGGACTCTCCTCCACAGGAGATATTTATGGCTCAATATTTATGGATCTTAGAATATCTGTCTCTTTCTGGGGTGGCACTCCCTTGTGTGGTATATGGTCAGAGAGACCATATATCCTGGTTTCCTTAGGATAGCCTCAATTTATGCTGGTTTTCCTGTTATGATTATTAATAGTGACACCACCACTGCTCCTTTAACTCTCAGAAGTATCTGCATTTGGATGGTCATCTCTCTCTCTCTCTCTAATATCGGGAAGGGGTTTTTGGTATTTATTTTGCCCATCCCATAGAGACAGTGGTCTACTGAAATAATCAAGGCTTTGGAAATACTCGGACTTTATGTTTGTTCCCTAGCATGTGACCTTGGGCAAGTTACCTTCTCTGAGCCCCTGTTTCTTTATCTAGAAAGTGAAGCATCATTGTACTTCCTTTATAGTTTTGTGCTGACAACTAAAGGAAACAAAGTGTAAGAACCCTAACAATTTGTTAGCCACATGGGTAGGAATAGAATAAACATTTGTTCTCCAAAACAAGCTAAGCATCCTGGTCGGGGGGCAGGGGCTTTGCCAGGTTTCTGAACCCAACTTCATGTTGATGCAGACAGTTCAGTCATCAGCAGCTCAGTGTAACGAGGAGGGAGAGAAAAATCACCCTTCTGCCACTGTGGGGTGGAAAAATAAATGTCATCTTTGAGGAAAGCTCCTCTCCCCCGAGGCTGTTAGAATGCCCTATGAAAAGAGATGCAAAGGTATCCACAAAGGAGAGAGGAGCTCAATTTGCTTTTGAGCAAAGAAAGGATTGCTTTAGCTTTTTTAGCAAAAGGAACAGGAGAACTACAAGAGGTAGAATAAGTGGCTCTGTCTTTCAAATGTAACTGGATGGCAAAAACAGTCTATTGGCATCAAATCCTCTATCTCTTCATCTGTGAAATGGGAATAAAAGGATTATAGTGAGAATGGAATGAGGCCATACATATAAAAGAGCGTTGCAAACTGTAGAGTGCTGAGCAAGGATGGGAAATCATGTTTTTCTTGTTTATACAGAGCTAAAGCTCCAAATGACCTGAACACTATCCATGGGTAAAATGACCACCCAAGGCAATACCAAATACCATCCCACATCTTAATTCACAGGACTGCCTTCCTTCCTTCCTTCCTTCCTGCCTTCCTTCCTTCCTTCCTTCCTTCCTTCCTACCTTCCTTCCCCCCCCCTTCCTTCCATACTGGGGATTAAAACCTGGGGCATCCTACCTCTGAGCTATACCCCAGCCCTATTTTTTATTCTTTATTTGGAAACAGGGTCTCACTAAGTTGCAGAGGACCTCACTAAGTAGCTGAGGCTGGATGTGAACCTGTGATCCTCCTGTCTCAGCCTCCCAAGTACTGTGATTACAGGCGTGTGCCACCACGCCTGGCTTACAGGTCTTTAAAGTGATATTTATGAATACTCTTGGTCTCTTTTTCTGATGTTTCAGGAGGGTGCATGGCTATCTCTCTTTTTTTTTTTTTTTTTT
>PVJS01010258.1:0-11438 GCA_004027185.1 Glis glis | reverse complement strand
TTACATTTTTTAATTAGAAAAAACAAAAAGGATTTAATTTTCTCAGGGTTTCAAACCCAGGTGATTCTAAGTCAGTGGAAGAAGGGTACTGAGTATGGGTGGCCAGGCCTGGCTATCTGGTGTAATCTTGGCTCCATGTAACCTTTTTGCTTCCTGGGAGGCACGGATCCTGAGGTCTGCCTGCTGGCAGTGCCCTGCCTTTGTCCACTCAACCAACAGAAAGAGACCCTGCATCACCTTGGTGAATGGCAGTGTGCAACTAATGTTGGCCCAGGTGAAAAGATGCTCATGGCTTGCTGGAGCCCTTGGAAGAAGAAGATAAAATGCATCTGTGCATGCCCACACCTGTTCCTTCTGGTACTCACAGGTCCCTTTCCTGCCCCTCCTCTCTCCCTCTCGCTTTCCACTAAAAATCACAGTCCAGTCCAGCAATGCATAAGGCTGGCCACCCTTGGAACTAGGTGGGATACTGCGTTCCATTTATTTAGCTAATGCTTCCCATAGCACTCAATGTGTGCTGAGTAGCTGCATTGTTTACTTGACCAAGCCAGAGCCTAGCCAGTGGCAGAGCAGTGTCAGTGCTCCACCCACAGACAGCACAATCCTTGTTCTCTGTTGTCTCGTTTTCTCGCTTTTCATCCTCTTATGTAACTCCCACTCTGTCACTTGTCTGCTACTAACTACCAAGGCCCAGTTGTTTTTGGCTGCCTCCTTCTCCCCAGTCTCTTTCCCAGAGGCACTCTGTATTTCCATATCCTTCTGTGAGTTTGTATACACACACACACACACACACACACACAGACACGGGTATGCATACAAAGTAATTTGCAGTACTATAAGCCTTCAGCAGTATCTTGGGGTCAACATTCTCATTGCTGTAATCCAAAACAACTGATCACATACTTAAAGGAAGGAAGGTATATTTGCACACAGTTTTGGAGATTTCAGAGTTCTGTTCATGTCAGGCCGGGTCTGAGGAGCTAAGGGCCTGGCAGTGGGAAGCAGAGAGTTAGAACAAGGCTCTGCTCTTACAACATGGAGGCTGGAAGCGAGAGACACAAGCACAGTCCCCAAGACCACACTTCCAGGGACCCACCTCCTCCAGCTACATACCACCTGCCTAGTTTACCACCAGTAAATCTGTTGCAACCCTCACAACTAATTGTATCAACTCTGAATATTAATACATGAGCTCTTCAGGGGACATTCTATTGTAACCGTCACAAGTAGTGTGGTATGTCTTTAATTTCTTTCCGTGTCGGCACATGCAGATATACTTTTTCACTTATGCATATTATTCTATTGTGTGGATGTACCAGCTTTTGTTTGGGGCTAAGCTTTCTGATGGGCATTTTGATTATTTTCCCTTGTCACAGCAGTCATAAAAGTCCTTGTTACGGGCCTTCTGTGCACATGTACAAGGGTTCCTCTTGAGTATACCCTAAGAAGTAGAGCTGCGTAGTCATGATGGATGCACATTTTAAGTTCTGAAACGAGACTGTAGATTTGTGTCAATAGTCACTCTTCTAGTGATGTGTGGACAGCACCATTTGGCCTGTTCCCCTGCCAACATTTGGTATAAGCACACTTCCAAAATTTTTGCATTCTGTTGGGTACAACATGGTATAGCTTATTGTCATTTTTTTTTTTTGCGGTACCGGGGATTGAACTCAGGGGCGTTCTACCTCCGCGCTACACCCCCGGCCCTATTTTTTTATGCTTTATTTTTGAAACTGGGTCTCAAAGTTGCGGAGGGCCTCACTAGGTAGAGAGAGAGAGGAGAGAGAGAGAGAGAGAGAGAGAGAGAGATCGCGCGCACATGCGCGCTGAGGTTGGCCGTGAACCTGGATCCTCCGGTCTCCGCCTCCCAAAGTACTGGGATTACAAGCGTGCACCACCACGCCCAGCTTATTGTCATTTTTAATTTTTGTTTTTCTGCCAAGTTTGGAAATCGTTTTATGTATTTATTGTCTATTTTTAAATTTTTTCTATTGTGAATTGTCCAGTACATCCTTTAGCCATTTTTCTATTGGCCTATGTGACTTTTACTTACTGTTTTTTAAAAAAATACAGGGTATACTCACCTGAGTGTCTCATATATTACAAATATTTTCTTCCAATATGTTGTCTGTCTTTCAACTTTTATTACATATAGGTTTTGTCTTGATGCTGTCAAATTAGCATGTCTTTTCCTTTAGGCTGTTTGTGTCTTGTTGAAGACCTTCTTGACCCTCCGGCCATATTCTCCAGTATTTCTTCTAAAACTTTAATTGCCCTAACTTTACCTCTTAGGCCTGATCCATTGAATGTTTTCCTTTGATGAATGGTTTTATGCTTATGTTGAGATAAAAATTAATATGTGTATGCTTCTCACAAGTGGAGAGTCAGTTGATCCAACACCATCTGATTTTAGGTAATTTTGTGAACTATTTTAAAATGCTCATTTTAAAAAAATCATATATTAAGCTTTTAATTACACAGAAAACTGGACTCTGTTTTATTCCATGATCAATTTGTCTATTTGTTTGCTATCTGAAGTACTGAAGAATAGTGTCTGAGCTGATCGGTCCATGTTTCATGAAGTTTGTAAGAGGAGCCCTTGAGGTGACCTTGTGAAGCTCCCCCTCCACGTTGTTGGCTTCATGATAATCTCTAGAGCCGGGATTAAGTTCCTGTGTTCTTGGAGAGCTCTGTCGTGATGACATTTCTAACTCTTCTCTTGAAGCCGCTGTTGCTGTGTGATCCATTTTACCACTGTCATTGGGACACTTTTCCTAGGTTCTAGTTGAGGCGTAGGGGTCAGCATGATTGGGGGGTACCCATCAGAAGACACAGGTTCCAATTCTCATTCGGCCACAAGTCCCTTGACCACATACAACTCACCCTGCTTGGGTGAGTTATTCTTCCCATACTGGGAAGGCTTGGATTGAGTAGCCCTGGGGTCCTGACTTGTTCCTACCACTTATTGACTGTCGGGTTGGCAGCTGCTGTTTAACTTCTTCATCTCATTTGTTAATAGGGATTTTATCATTTGCTTCTCAGGAATGTTTTTAGGGATTTTATACAAATAACTTTTTTTTTTTTTTTGCGGTACCGGGGATTGAACCCAGGGGCGTTTTTACCTCCGAGCTACACCTCTGGCCCTATTTTTTATACTTTATTTTGAAACCGGGTCTCACGAGGTTGCGGAGGGCCTCACTAAGTAGCTGAGGCTGGCCGCAAACCTGGATCCTCCTGTCTCTGCCTTCCAAGTACTGGGATTACAAGTGTGCGCCACCACGCCCGGCTACAAATAACTTTTATACGGTAGCATTTTGTTAACTTTAAAGCATTGCAAAAACTAGAACTACATACTAATATGTACAGGCTTTGTTTTTATTTTGGTCCAATGGAGATAATAAATCTTTGTCTCACCTGCCTCAGAGAGCTGTTCCAAGCATCAAATGGGATGTGCTTTGATAAAATTGAAATGTCATACAAATTATTTATTGCTGATGAATACCAACAGGTAAGCTAGATTTGGAAAATATTAACCAAACCCACAGGTTGCCGCAGTGAAGGAGGCAATATCAGAAGGACATCTTCAAGGGGGAATTTTTGGAGCAAGATTTATAGGAGTTCTTAAGTCTTCACCCACGTGGGTGAAAAAAGGTTCAGGGCTGGTCCTTTGAGAGGGCACTGGAGGTCCTTTAAGTGTGAATAATGGGAGAATGAGTGCTATATGGATTTCTTGTGCTAAGAGAACACAATGCAGAGTGGGACTGGCTGCACGTTACCCCATAGTCATAGTTGTCAGTGACTATATCTAGTGTTTTTTATTTAAAAAATGGAACTTTGATTTTTATTTGTTCATAAATTGTGAAATGCATCTCTTTCTCCCCTGCTTTCCTATGCCTTCATATTGAACTTAAGTCTAGCAACAATCTGAACACTAGGTGCTATAGTTTGGATCATGACTGTCCCTGAAAGGCCCAGGTGTTAAAGGCTTGGTCTCTGGAGTGGCACTATGGGGGGGGTGGAACCTTTAGAAGGCGGGACCCAGTGGGAAGTCTTTAGATAACTGGGCCATGCCCTTGAAGGAGACCGTGGGGCTCCAGTCCAGCCCCCTCTTTCTTTTGATTCTTGACCGTGGTGAGCAGTTTTGCCTTGGCATGCTTCCCCTCATCCTATGCTGCCTAGTCACATGCCCAAAAGCAACAGGACCAACCAGCCATGGACTGAAACCTCCCAAACTGTGAAACAAAATAATTTTTTTCTCTTTAAAGGTTGATCATCTCTGGTATTTGTTATAGTAACAAGAAGCTGACTAATACACTAGGTTATTGAATATTAAAATGAATGGCTAGAAAAGAGGGGGGAAGATTGCCTCTCAGGCTCGTTATTAGGATAGCAATAGTCTTGTTCCCTGAGAGCGGAGATAGGTGGTGGACTGTTGCTTCAGTGGTCCCAAATGAGCCTGGTGTTCACATCTTTGTGTAGTTCCATTATGTGTTGACTATGGCCTTGGACAATGGGACACTAGCCCCTGTAGGATACAAACAGAGACATAATAAGTGTTTGCATAATGGAGCTAGTTTTCTTGGGACAGTTGTTCTTAGAATCTACCTGCCAGGTAAAGATTCTGTATTAGTCAGCTTTTCGTCCCTTGACCAAAATACCTTTCAAGGACGACCTAGAGGAGGAAAGGTTTATTTGGCTCATTTGTTTCAGAGACTCAGTCCACAGTCGGCTGTGTCCAAGGCAGGAACATCACGGCAGAAGCACAGAATGGCGGAGACAAGCTCCTCAACTCATGGTGGCCGGAAGCAGGAAGAGTGAGAGGAGGGGACTAGGGACATATGTAGTCCTCAAACGACCCATGTCCTCCAGCCATGCCTCCACCTCTGAGCCTTCCTGCATTGGGCATCATGATTTCAGCACATGAGCTTTTGGGGGACATTTGAAACCCAAACCACAACAGATGCTCTAGCTTAACCATATAAAAGGAGGATCATGGCCCCCAGCTATCACTTCCCCACCAAGGCCTCTGAGATGTGAGTGACTCAATCTTGGACATTCTAATCCCTGCTACCATCTGACAGCAAACACATGAGGGACTTGGAGAGACTGTGGCGAACCACCCAGCTGAGCCTCAGTATGGGCAAATAAAGTAGTTATTGTTTAAATGCACTGCATTTGTTATATAACAATAGGGAACCAAAGCACTAGGTGAAAATACACACACACACACACACACACACACACACACACTCACACACTTACTTAGCCCAGTTTAATGTAGGAGTATTAACTGTTTTCTTCATATCTGAGAAGTTGGTGTTTTGGGACTTTGGTTCAAACTGTATTGGGAGGCCCTTAACTTTTTTTTGTGTGTGTGTAGTACTGGGGGTTTAGCCCAGGGGCATTCTACCGCTGAGCTACACCCCCAGTCCTATTATATTTTTTATTTTAAAAAAGGGTCTCATTAAGTTGCAGAGGGCCTCACTAAACTGCTGAGGCTGGGCGCGAACCTGCGATCCTCCAGTCTCAGCCTCCCAAGTACTGGGGTTACATGTGCGTGTCACCATGTCCAGTGCCCCTTAACTCTTACTTCTCTAGTTTAGTTCACCTTCCATGTGAGGCATTACATTTGTGGTACGTCCATTTCATTAAGGCGAAGAGAGGAGGAAAGTACCTCTGTAGTTAGAGTTAGGCCAGTTCCTTCCCATCCCCTAGACCCAGAAGCACCCATAGGCAAGGTGGCTAGGTAAGGATGTTTATTTCTGCAGTCTGTGTGCACAGAGGGACCTGGGAGAATTTATAAATCCATCATTTCAAGTCATTAGGCGATATGTTGGTCAGTTCAGGAGCCTCTCTCCTCATTAATTCAGGGGAGATTTACTTGTGTCACCCTCATTAGTATTTATAGGATTTATCCACATCAATCGCTAGTGCATTAACGGGGAAATAACTAAACCTCCTAGGGTTTGTTGGCGCTAATAAAATGAGCTGGAAGTTCCAGAAATCACCATGATCAGAGGTATTCTAAACCCAGGCCTGTAATTGATCCTTTCAAAGTCCCCTCAGGATGTTTTCCTGTTTTCTTCCCTTCCGGTGACATTTGCATATTAGCATGGTGCCTCAAGCCTTCTGTGCTGGTTTAGAGGAGAACCCATCCATTTCTTACCATGAAATGAGGTGGGGGAACCCAATGGGGTGGCCAAACCAGAGCACCTAAATCAACGAAGGGTTAAATTTCTTATAATTCTTTTTGTTTGGTCCTGGCTGGGGGGGGGAACCCTGCATGTAAATATATTTTTTATGTATTCTGAACATAAAGATAGCTCTGTCCTACCATATTGATTTATTAGATTCTCTGACATTTTAGTTGTGGTCGTTATGTTATATTTATGAGATGAATGTTGGATTCCCTCATTATGTTATCCTCATTTATTTTACATACTTTTATGGCTGGTTGTGCATCGCTTTACAGTTAAAGCTTTATTGCAGCTGTTAGCGTTGGGGGGAGGGGAAGGCAAGTAGTTATTGATTGGAATTTACATGTTTACTGTTGTAATCATGATTTATTTAATCTGTTTGCACATATAAATATAAGCCCACTCTCTGAAATAAAAAAATATATTTATACTGTATCTATATTTTAGATAGCGGAGTATTCATTGCGACCCTCATACCTTTTGGAGAGGAGGATTGGGGGATGCTCTGGCATTCTGTAGATTAGCCCCTGCCTTACTGCCTGGTAGGAAGAGTGTGGATTTTCGAGCCACAGTGCCTGGGTTCAGATCTCAACTGTATTGCTTACCAGCTGTGTGGACTGGGTCAACGTGTCTGCCTCTCGGTGCTTCATGTTCTTCGCCAGTAAAATGAAGATGATATCAGTTCTTACCCCCTCAGGTTGTTGTGAAAACTAAAACAACAGTGGTAAAAGTCTTTGAATGTGCTGGACACAGGAACATTGCTTAATAAATGCCAGTTATTAGAACTCCAGTGGGTAGGTGGTGAGCAAGATATATTGGGAAGGCTCAGTTACTTTTAAGAAGGAACCTTGACTTCAGTTTTGATTCAGTAGGTCTTAGGTGCTTAGAAGGTTCTGGGGTATTCTCTATCCAAGAAAAGGAAGGATTTGTTGAGGTCTGAAGGTTAGTACTGAAAACTAACGTTTTTTTTTTTTGTGTGTGTGTGGTACCAGGGATTGAACCCAGGGGCGTTCTACCTCTGAGCTACACCCCCGGCCCTATTTTTTTTATACTTTATTTTGAAACCGGGTCTCACGAAGTTGTGGAGGGCCTCACTAAGTAGCTGAGGCTGGCCGCGAACCCGGGTCCTCCGGTCTCCACCTCCCAAGTACTGGGATTACAAGCGTGCGCCACCACGCCCGGCCCCTAACTTACTATTTTTAAAGAGTGTTTTCATTTCAGTTCTGCCATTAGCTAGCTTCCAAGGGTTCACTTCACTTTGCCTCAATCTTCTCATCCATCATGTGGGCTTAATATTGCCTGTCCAGGGCATAATATGGTAGTGATACAGAAGGGGATGAGAAGTCACAAGATGTTTCGCAGCCCCAAGTCTGCCACTGATTAACCTTATGACCCTGGCTGAACCCTTACTTGTTAAAGGGGCCGCATCTCTGCCTACGTTATAAGGTTGTGCTGAAAACCAGCTGTGATGACGTTTGTGCCATCACTGTAGATATTCCGAAGCACCACAATAAATGGTAGGGAACTACGAATAATAGTTGCAAAAACGGAATGATAGAGCAGCTGTGAAAGGCTCTGAGGAAGCAGGATGTGCCGCCTGCACAGAGGACAGCGTGCGCGTTCAGCCTCACGACCTCCTGATGCTCTGGGTGCAAGAGAGTCCCGGCCTTTCCCTTCCCAAGGAATGGGGGCCAGGGGAACCCAGCCTCCCTGGGTCCTTGGTTCCAAAGAATTTTTTCCTTTTACTCAACCAAAGTGCTACTATTTGGTCATATAATTAGGAAAAAACAAGTCCGACTACTGTAACTTCTTTGTTGTTTGCCTGTTTAGTGTATTTCCCCTCCGTGATTTAATGTAAGCCGTATATCCTGCCTTGGTATCGGCAATGCAGCATTTGCATTTTATACTTACAATTTGGCAGTGATTCTTTGAAATAATTTACTTTTATCATCTTGCTTCAGATTTTCAAAGAATAATCCATCTCGCAAAATAGTTTTATCCTTTCTATGTGTTCATTTTTGTTTTGAGGCTCTTAGCAGAACTAATGATTTTTAATCAAATTTCTAGGCTACTCATCATAATTAGGTCTAGAATTATGAATTATGTACAGCTCACCATTCTATCACGCCTCCCTTTGATAGGTGAGTGAATTAGAGATCATCACAGAATTTCCAGAGCATTTCAAGATGATTTATGACATTTAAAGAAAAATCTCCAATTTTCCCTCCATTGCTTAAAATGTTTATAGGAAAACCTGGGTGTTTTTTTTTACCCTTTCCTTTTACTTTCTACCTGAAAATGCTATTGTTTGTTACTTTCCCCCCAAATCATGTGGCCTCTGAAAAATTTTGCATAGCTGTTTAAAAAATAATCAAAATTTGATCTCAAAAATATTATGCTGAATGAAATAAGGCATACACATAAGAGAAATTATTGTATGATGCCATTTATATGACATGTTATCCCTAATCTGGGGTGACAGAAATCAGAACAGTAGTTTCTTCGGCGAGAGCGTGAAATAACTTGGTGAGATGGTGGAAATTAGAAACATTCTGGATCTCGGTTGAGCTGGCTCTATGGGCATATACATTTGTCAAAATTCATCAAATAGTACACAAGATCCGTGCATTTCACTCTGCAACTATATCTCAATAAAAACATGAGAAGATGAATAACGACTCAGCTGTTCTTTTAACATGTGTCATTTTAGATGAACCTTAGTGGTGATTAAAACTATGGAGATCTTTTCCTTATACCTCTTTAGCCAGAACTTAAGGAGGAAGCTGTTCTAGGGCAATACTGGTTCCTCTAAATCATTGGAGATGTGGGAAAAAAATTTGTTTGTGAGCTCTGTTAGCCAAGGATATTCAGGTGGGTACCTGCTACCTTGGTTGGCCTTTATAGGAAGCCATTACTCATTCTCAGAGTGTTCCCTTTTCCTGCCATTTGACTTATATGGAGGAATAATTTCTTGGCTAATTTTTTTTCAATACCTACTTCTGAAATACAAATTCACTTTTTCTAATGAATCATTATCATGTACTACCATCAAAGGTTATTCACTGAAAGCTCAAGAAAAAAAGCAATGAAAACTAATTTTGATTGTTAATGGAAATGTATTTTTAGTCTTAAAGAGCTTCCCTCAGCAATAATTATAGTTATGCCTCTTGGGTGTTTTTGGACTTTTAAATTTACATCTCGTAGCTCTTTTTCATTTAGCAGTTAATCTTTTAACGGAGCTCTGCAAATTTGTTCTTCAGTCTAGTGTTAGGAGAGGATTGATAGAGATTTTATTTCTTCTCTTCCCCTATTCAGTTTTTATGCCCTTGCTCATGGCGCCTGTACGTGCCCAGGCTGTCCTCCTCCTGTGTCATCCTGTATCCTGGAGTGGCTGGTGGCATGGGGGGCAGGGGCCAGCAGGGAAAGGGTGGATGCAGAGACTGCTCCCCTGCAGCCAGTGGGCACCCACGGTGCCACCGCCAGCTGCCTCTGCTCCATGCAGCTCAGTATCCTGACACAGCACATGGGCTGGTCAGATGCATTTGTGGGAAGTGGGCGAAGCTCAACTCTGGGGCCCAAGATGTAGATAAAACACACTCCAACCACAAGGGGACTGGCTTGCTCCTGGCTTTTTCTGGTGTCAGACATTGAAACGTCTGCAGGCATGTAGTGAGATTGGAAACAACAAGATGCAAGGCTTTCATAGCCACTCAGATTGCTGGCTGGTTTTGCTGATTCTTCACTGACTTCAGAGACAGGCAGGGGCAGCTTTGAGGACACAAGAAGAAAAGGGGTCCAGGCAGGAAGTTTTCCCAGGATCTGCAACGCTTATTAAAAAACCAAGGGTGTCAGTTAACCCGGCCAGCCTGATTACAGAAAGCTCGAGCTACCCCACCCCCTCCCTGGGGATCCTGTTCCTGCTGAAAAGGGACCTCGCCCACCCCACGGAACTGTACTGTGGCCAGACATTTGGGTACTTGCAAAGCAAGGCCTGGCATTAAGGAGCAGTTAAAATTAATCCTGTGTACTGCAGCTCCCGAGAAAGCCAGCCCCTCATGTCAATAAATCTAGATCTGTTTGAAGCGAACGTCAGTAAATCTTCGTCTTGACTGTTTGCTGGTGGTGTCACGAGCTGCCCTGGAAGATGAATTTGAGGGGAGGATGAAAAAGGAACCACATTAAACTGCAGCTCTGATAAGTTTAGTTAAGAGGCAGGAGATGTGTCCTTGCCATGACATTCAGTGGCTGATATTTGTTTCCCTTTAAATAATATGCTGTACATCTGTGAGAATGATGGTTTGGGGCCGGTGACATTGCATCGCCACCAAGGTTACTGCCTTCTGGACAGGCGGTCTCGCTCCTTTCTTTCTCTAGCCCACACCCTGTCAATAAATATCCACTTGTCTGAGGAAGTGAGATACAGATTTTACAGCTGACATCAGAGCGTCTTCATTTCTAGAAGCAATGAGGTTCAACCTGTGTAGGCATGTAGGGAAGGGTGGGAGTAGAGAGGAATTAAAGGGACTGTGCAAGCTGTTTGGGTGATGAAACTGTCAAATGAACCCCAGCGGCACCCAGTGGGGAGGTACCGGTCCTTTGAAAATTTATCCCTCAAAACTCATTTTCACAAGCAAGATATGTAAAATCTGAGGAGTCAGGACTTTGCATCCTAATTTTTCCTGCAATTTTCTAGGTACCTTGTTTGGTCTTATTATAAGGTACAGATCTATGACTTATGACAGTGGTCAGTATACTTTCTCAGTAAAGGACTAGATAGTAAGTATTACTGGTTTTGTGGGCCCTACAGTCTCTGCTGCTGCTACTCAACTCCATTGTAGCATAAAGGCAACCCTGGTCCATCCTGAAAGCCCGTGCCTGTGTTATGGACAACAAAATGTGAATTTCCTATAGTTTCCCCGGTCATGAAAGATTATTCTTATTCTGATTTTTTTCAACCATTTAAAAATATAAGGAGCCGGGAGTGGTGGCGCACGCTTGTAATCCCAGTACTTGGGAGGCTGAGACAAGAGGATCCGGGTTCATGGCCAGCCTCAGCTACTTAGTGAGGCCCTCTGCAACTTAGTGAGACCCTGTTTAAAAATAAAGAATAAAAAATAGGGTGGAGAATAAAAATGGGGGTGGAGCTTGGAGATAGAATGCCCCTAGGTTCAATGCCCAGTACCACACACACACACACACACACACACACACACACAATATATATATATATATATATATATA